>APFE030814045.1:331893-348461 GCA_000404065.3 Pinus taeda | reverse complement strand
ATGTACCTTATCAAACACTTCCCATCCCTTAGATCCGCCAAATTCCTCATTTTTGCACAAACCCTAGTTTCTAGTTACAACCTGGCAATTTTCTAGGTTTGGCCTGTGATTTGCCCTTTTGGACCCCTTCCCCTCACTCAATCTCTGCGATTCCACTTTCCCCTACTTCCTAACATCCCTCCCCACTCCCAAAAATTTCCCAAAGAATTTAGAAGCCCCCTATCCCCTTCATTTCGCTTCGTTTCGACCAAATTCCTTGTTTCACACATCGGGGCAAGTTTCACTCAAATGATGTTTCAGAGCAGTCAGAGATGAATTTTGGAAAACTGAGAGAGGTTTTTGTCCATAACATGCCAAAGAAGAAAAACCTCCTTCACTTTTTACACAGATGTCATGGTTTGAGAAAATGTTAAAATTACAATCGCCGGATCCAAGGTGGTTGGCCAAAGCACAAAAACGGAAGAAGAAGACCAACCCACTCCGCATCTTGAACGAGGCTTCTCTCACTCACCATGATACTCATTAGCCTCCTCCTAGCAGAAAACCCAAGAAATTTTGAGAGTTTTGAGGCATTTTTGGCATTTTTGAGAATTTTACAGGTTTTGGCCATTTGAGTGGTCTCACCCCATGCGCGACCAGTCATGGGGACAACTCAAAACGGGGAAAACTCTACATTTTTTGAATTTTCATGCAAAAATACACTTTCCTATGGATGGGTTTCAGATTTTATGAAGATTTGGGCTCCCAAAAGCTCAAAATACATGCAAATTTTGACTTTCTGCCCCTTTTTTGAGTTGCAGAAAGCTGCCTTGGGAGAAATGACTTTTGAAGGGTCAAATCAACTCAAAATTCAGAAATTCCAGTGGGGTTGGAAAGTAGACACACATACCTTTCCAATGAGCTACCTTGCACCTGATGTGGACACGGGGAAGGCCCTCAAACAGAGCTGTCAATGCGCGCGACCAGTCAAAGTGAGGGGCGCGACCACTCAGGGAAATTTCACTGTTTTGACCAGTTCGGCTAGCAAAACACTATTTTTACTTTGGTTGACTTTTGAGGCATGTAAATGATGGATTTTTGTGTAATTTTCATGGCACTTAGATACTTTTACTCTCCTTGAACACTTCTAGAAGTTTCCTTGATGTAAATGGTAAATATTTAATGCATGGATAGGTTTCCTAAGTTTTAGAGGCAAGTTGTTTTGACTACCTATTATCTAGTGATTAGTTTAGAATTAGTTGAGACAGCTCCTAGGAAGCTGAGCTCGACCCCTAGAGGTGGGGAAAGGAGTTAGATCTTCTATATTATGCCTTCTCTTACTCATTTTCATGGTTGGACTCTTGAGGGAGAAGCTCCTATTGTATATTTCACTTGTATCTCTGCAATTTGAGGAAAAGGAAGACCAGGGTTTTGCAGACATCATTGGGATTCTTGTGGACTCTTGTGTTGATGGTGTGTTCTCTTATTGTAATTGTAAGTGTGTTTATGTGTTCCATATCTTTCTTTACTGCAGCTTATTAAACAAATGAAGTGATAAAGTTTGAATTCATGCATGTCATGCTCAGCTTTCAAATTTGTTTAATGTTTATGTTTTCCACTGTCTAAAGAGGATTCAAAGTCATTGTTTGCCATCTTTAGCTTCTCCTCTTTCCTCCTTGATCATCCATCTCAACTAAAAGCATCAGCACAAACTCCTACCTTGCCCCAAAGACCCACCTGCAAAAACTGAGCTCAATCCCCGCACCCTAAATTGCAGATCCTCAACTTGCCACCAAAAAACCCCCAAATCAAATTTCAAATCAGTTTACTAGCCTAATATCTATGTTACCTTGATTGGTCATCTCTTCCCATTGAAAATTTAACGAGATTGACCAAAGAGAGCCTTCTCATACCCCGTAGGGCTAGCTACGAGGTGAAATGGTTTGATGTGGCCTTGAAGGTTTGCCTTTCTCAGCCTGAGGTGAAATCTCAAGTGCTAATAGCTAGAAAATTGGTTAATGTGTTAAGATTTCTATAAATATGTTGATATTGAATGTCTTCAAAATGTCTTTCCAAAATATGAACTCTAAGGAACATACGAAAAATTGTTGGATTTCGGACAATATAAATGTTTGTTAGTTGTAGTACAACGAGTTGCAAGTCTAGCCTAATGATGATTCAACAAATTCCAAGTGAAATGGCATTAGAGATTAATTCAATCAATGTGCTATATTCAACAATATTGTTTGTTGATCGACTAATACAAATCCCTTGTAAACTCACTAACTCACCGCTTGGAGCGAAAATAGCCCATGTTGCAGAAGACAAAATATGCGTACTACGACTAGCACCATCAGTGTAACCAGCAAAAGGTTCCGAAGACTCCGACATATGCAACAAATGCAAAGTGGATTACTAACCAGATAAAAATCTCTAAAAGACACACACACACATACAATGAAAGCATATATACAGTGAGTTTTACTACACTTAATAAAGCATAGTAACGTTTGAGGTACAGGCCATTTCAAGGCTGCGACAATGGAATCCCATCATAATCTACTAAATCATAGGCTCCTTTTTCCAAAACACACATGACAACATAAGGACCCATCCACATTGGTTCAAATTTCCCTGTTCCAAGTTTATCAGCTTCGTGATCGTAAAGCAAGACCAGGTCTCCTTTTGAGAAGATACAAGGCTTGACATTCCTATCATATTGCACCTTGATACGTTTCTTATGCACTTCGTTAGCTAATGCAGCATCACGATGAGTTTCATTCAGATGGATCAATTCCAAGAAATGCGCTTCTTCTTCAGAAGTGTCGGTAATAAGTCAATCGCGAGTTTGAACAATGATTTCACATTGTATCGGTAAGATTGCTTCCAAACCATACACCAATTGAAAGGGTGTAAATCCAGTTGCATTTCTCACCGAGGTTCAATATGCCCACAAGGCAGAGTATAAGATTAAGTGTCAGTTCCTTTTATGAGCCCCTATCATTATTTGCAACATCCACTTTAGGACCTTGTTTATGCCCTCAACTTGTCCATTCGCTTGTGGGTAATACAAGGTAGAACTATCATGTGACAGTCCTAAATTAGCAATCAACTCAACCATCATGTGATTGCAAAAATGCAACCCATGATCTGTAACTATGGCTTTTGGTACACCAAACTAGGCAACCACATGGTTAAAAAAGAAAAGATTAGTCGTTTCGCTACTTTTGTTCAATGTTGGCATCGCCTCGGCCCATTTGGTAAAATAGTCAATGACGACTATAATATACCCATGTCCCCCAGCCGAGGTGGGGTTGCATGTCATAAAGTCAATGCCCCATTTGGTGAATGGGCTAACAAAAATGAATGGATGCAATGGTGTAGGTCGTAATCTAGTTTTTCAGTCATATATCTGGCATGCATGACAGCTTCTGGCAGCAATAATACAATCTTTAAATATAGTTGGCCAGAAGTAACCAACATGAAGAATCATTTGTGCGGTTGCATATCCAGATAAGTGTCCACCACAGGCACATGAATGGTAATCATTCAATGCTTTCTCGGCCTCCTCATGCGTAAAGCACCCCCATAAAACCATATCGATGCCATGACAGTGAAGTGTGTTGCCAATGATTAGATAATCTTTGGCTTGGTAACAAATACGTTGTTGTTGCGAGTGAGAGGTATCTTGCTGGAAAGTTTGGGTTTGGAGATAAATTAGTATATATCCATACCAAGCGTCAGATGATGAAATTAGAAATAGAGACTCATCCAAAATTGATGGTTTGGATGTTGAATCGATGGAGGTCGAGGGAAGGTCACATAGTAACTCAGCGAAAACTAGGGATTTCTTTGATTTAGACTTTATGAATTCTAAATCAAATTCCTGTAGAATAACTATCCATTTTGAATATTTCCCCCCCAGCAATTGACGTGACAAAATGTATGTCATAGGGTTGCAATCTGAAATGACAATTGTTTTCCATAACAGGATATAATGGATAATTCTTTGAACAACTTGAACAACTGCCAAAGCTAGTTTTTCGACATAAGAGCACTTACTTTCTGTATCGTTGAGATTACGGCTCAAGTAATAAATAGGATGTTCAATCCCATTTTCCTCATGGACTAAAACCATGCTAATGGTTGTATCTGCAGTGCCAAGATATAGGTAATAATCATTTTGGTAATTTGGAGAATAAAATAATGAAGCTCTAATTAAGGTATCTTACATGATCCCAATGAAAGGGTATCTCCTTTTTCGTGTAAAACCTTTAGCCATTTTAGTGTAATTAGGAATAAACCTCCTCAAAAAGTTGGCTTTCCCTTGGAGTCTCTGTAACTGTAAAAGATTGAAGGTGAGGGCAAATGTAGAATTGCTTGAACCTTTAATGGATCTAGTCAAATCCCTTCTCGAGACACTACAAATCCAAGCAAGCGACTAGAACCAACGCAAAACACACATTAGTGTGGATTGAGTCAAATCTTGTAGTATCGGCACCATAAAAATATTTCTCTCAAGTGTTGTGGGTGATCAATCCTCTTTCATGAATGAGCGGGTAAATTGTCAAGGTAAGGTTGAACAATGTGCTTGATGTCATGGAAGGCATAATTCATTGCCCTCTAAAATGTGGCCCCAACATTTTTCAAACCGAATGGGAGTTTCCTATAGGTGAATGTGCCCCATGGACAAATAAAAGCTATTTTCGATTGGTCCTGTGGGAATATACTGATTTGATTGTAGCCGGGAAATCCATCCATAAATGAGAATATTTCGCATTTGGCACATTCATCAATAATCTGGTTGATAAAAGGAGTAGGATAATTGTTCTTTAGACATGCCTAATTTACATCCCTATAATCAATGCACACTCGTATCTTTCCTTGTTTCTTCATGATAGGAACAATGTTCGAAACCCAGTCAGCAAGAGGAACAAGGTCAATAAAACCAGCCCGCAAAAGTTTTTCAACTTCTGCTTTAATTGAAGAGGCTTTCTTTGGATGAACAGGTCAAAGCCATTATCGAACTGGCTTGACATCAAGGTGCATTTTAATTTCATGTTCAACAATACTAGAGTCAATGCCTAGCATCTCCTCGTACGACCATGTGAAAATATCTCTAAATTCACAAAAGAGAGTATGGTAATTATCAAGTTCCAATGGAGAACAAGGTTTGCCGACATAAATAATCTCTACAATATTAGGCTTGGTTGAAATATTAATGGAAATAATTTCTTCAATATTTGACATATTTCACTCAGATTCAATTGTGTCTATGAAAACTGAATTCAATAGGAAATCAACAACTGATGGGTGGTTTAGTTCATTTGAATAATCTTCAATGTCATCTAGAAGAAGGTAATGATGATGATAATCTTCCCATGGTTCCTCTCCTATCATCATTGATTGGATGATTCCTTCATCCATAGAATGTATATGCGAAAAAGGATCCGAAGAGTTGCCATATTCTAACGACCTATCTACCCATACAATTGTTGAGTGCAGATTTGGGTTTGCTTCACAAGCCCATAAAATTGATTGCTATGATTATTCAATGGGGCTTAATGAGAGCACCTAAATATTACTATCAACTTCAACTTTTTGGTAATCCTCCATAAATCAGATGAGGTGGAGGAAATCATGTTGCAAGTCTCTACTCTTTCCACTTCTGCCAAATCAGATGGTGATGTTAGGGTAAAAGTACCCATTAGGGAAGGATCTTTAAAGAGACCTACTCCAACACTTTGAAGTGACAGCGGGGGTCCGTGTACCAATGGAATACTTCCTGTAGCCTGTGAACTATTAGAAAAGAAGGTTAGCTTATCAATAACTGTGATTCCACCCTTAAAATGGAATGCAATAGTACGAAAGTACATGGAAACCAAAACAAGCATAGCATATACCCAAGGCCTTCCCCGTAAAATGTTGTAATTGAGGGGTTTGTCAACTACCTCAAATTAAACAGTAATTGTTTTTCCGTCTAGTTCGATTTGCAGGTTATTCAAAATCCCACATGGAGTATATGTTCTTCCATCAAAATATTTCAACGTGGTCAATGATCGTGACAACAACGTGAACCAAGTGTTTTCCACTAGCTCATGGACATAATGCAAGTCGATGCCCCCTCATCAATAATAGTTCATTGAACATTCTTATTGAGAGATTTTACTTGAATTAGGAAATCTAACTGCGCGGGTAACTGTGGTGTATATCCCGCATGGTTAAAAACCACAAGATTTGAATCCGTAGGATCTATTTTGCCTATTGCTGATAGTAAATCCTGCTCCTAGGAGGGATAGTTTTGCAGCACCTCAAGTATCGACATAGCAAAAGGTGATTGAGAAATATCCTCCACTATGTTATAATTTTGAGCTGCTCAAGCCCGAGGGTTAAAAGTCAATTTGTGCACAACTCCCTTTTGTGGTTTTATTTTCAATTCAGGTACAATGGGTGGAACATTTTTAGATGAAGTCGAAGTCAAAGGATTAGGTTGATCAGTGGCCTAATAATTCAATGATGATGATGGATTTCCATAATATTTGTTTCTCATTGACACCAAAACTTCATTTTGTGGCTTTGTGATGGATAACATGAGTACTTGGGATGTGGAAGCATGTTCTGTTGCAACCAAATGTGTCTCCGGGTTTAGAAACGGATCAGTCAACACTACTGATGTGTTTGAAGTCTTTAAAAGTTTAGATAACTTAGAGCGGTGTGGACAATCTCTTGTAAAATGCTCGTCATTACAGATCAGACATGGATAACAAATTTTCCTTTCCGAAATGGAGGAAGCAAATGATTTCTTTGGAGGGGAATTTTCTTGTTTCCTTTTGTTTTTCCCCTTTTTTTCACTCCCTGGTTGCTTTGGATTTTTTCCTTTATCAGATGAAACATCATTAATCTCGGAAGCAAAAGTATTTTCCGATGCATTGGTAGTTTGATTGGAAATATCAAGAGGTTGACTAGATGGTCTTCCTGCTATTTGCGTGCTCGAAGAACTGATCACACCATCACCAGCATGAGAATCCTTACTCAATTGTGGAGGAGGGGGAATAGTGAACGCTGGTTGAGGTGCATTGGGTATTTTATCATAAAGCATGTCAAATTGTGTGTAAATCAAATCCAAGTATTGGGCACGAGCAATAACTTGCTCTTCTGTGACAACTCCACCTTTTGCCACATCCTCAGTGATTGATAGCAACAAGGATTTTATGAACCACTAAGCTAAACGTTGATCGGGAACATATGTCTTAACCATTTGACGATGATGCCGCCACTCATGAATATGATCTGATATATGGGTAGCAGTAATTTGTTTAAAGTTGGTTAGGAGTTCCATTCCAGTCTCATATCTGATGGGTAACTGGAAGTGGGTCAAAAATTTAGTGGCTAAAGTGGTGAAATTATCGAAAGAAGCTCTTGGTAACTCAATGTACCATTTAACAGTTGGACCAATAGTGTTCTTTGGAAAAGATGAAGTCTAACCGAATCATCATTTAATGAGTTTGATGAACACCACAAATGAAAGGTCATGACATGATTTGATGGGTCTTCTCCAGGATTTCTGTTAAATTTTGGAATGTTAGATGGTAACTTATGCAAAATTATTGGCCACGAAGGTGCATATAAGATTGGATCATTAGTGAGTCGATTTAAATCTGGTAATTCTAAAGTTGCTACAAACAGAAAATATTAATTCAAGTCAGGTTGAGCATACCCAGGATATGATGGAATTACCTGAGCAATAGGTCTTTTCATACCAACATAGGGCATATACATTTGGTAACCTTGGTATGGTTGTTGCTGAACAAAACCAGTATAAAGTGGTTTTTGATAACCAGGTTGAATGTGTGGTTGTCCATAACCTGCAAAGCCTTGTTGACCAGGACCTTGGTAAGCTTGAGATTGACCAAAACTAGGTTGAGCCTATGGAACAAGTCCAAACTGGGTTTGGAATTGTTGTAATTGGGGTTGTTGAAATTGAGGCTACCACAGTTGTTGAATCAACTGTTGTTGTTGTTGGTACAACTATTGTTGATTTAATGGTTGTTGTTGTCCAACAATGAAAGGTTGGCCAGGTTGTGAATAAACTATATCGGTGTAAGCCTGGGTCAGTCTAGATAAAGGTATACTAACCTGAGGTTTTTGAACCCTAGAAACAAGTGGTTGTTGTACAACAACTTGAGGAACTTGAACTTCTTGACCTGAAACTTTTGGTTGCTTTAGAATTTCCCACTATAGATCACCTGATAATGCAATATACTAAAGAAAAATACTTGATCTACTTCTACAAACAAACTTGTGGAAGCTTAATTGATTTTGAGTAAGATCAAATAGAACACATATAACAAATAATGAGAAATCAATCACACATGAACACAGAAGAATACTCTGGGGAAATCCTTAGCTAAAAACCTCGATCTCTATATTATCATACAAGTGGAAATATCTCTGTATTACATAAAGCTTTAACTCACAAGCTATCCAGCTCTCAGTACAATCCCTCAATGCTACTCATAGACTGAATAGACAAAACACATGCCTTCCTTCAGTCCTCCAAGCCTCCTATTTCCTTGTGCAATTTCTCCTGGGTCCTCTGGCTGCCACCTGTGTGAATTCACCTCTCACACAACTCACCAAACTCAGAAGTAACCACATAATCTCCAAGGAAGGAATTCCTTCTGCATTCAAGAGATATGCTCAATGGAATATTCCTACAACTAATAGTACACTATCCCATCATCTAATCTCAACTGGGTCTCTGACTGAACTAACATGCATGAGTTATTTATGAGAGAATATTCAGTTATCTGAAGTGTAGTAGTTACATGCATGCATGCATTAACTAACTGAACTCACAATCAGTTCCACAAACTGTTGGAACTAATCTAACTGGAACTTAACTTCAATTAACTAAGCTAACTATTACAAATCAAAGTACAACCATCTTGATCTCCTTAATCAAGGGATAACTTCCTCAATCAAAGGGGAAACTGTTGCATGTCTTCACATAGACTTCATGTTTGATTTTCTCCAACTAATTAACTCAAGATGAATTAATTAATTATTTTTCAAACAGCTGCTAAGATCAAAATCGAATTTTAATTCTCAATTTTAGTTTAGGGACTAACTAAAATTAGAATGTATCCCAAAATTATATTTATAGCGGTGCTATTTTTAGCACTTCAATATTTAACATTTCTTGTTGCTATTTTCAATAGTTGCAAGGTAGAAGGATCAGTTTGTACCGGTTGAGATACAACAGTTTAAACTTATGACTGTGGTATAATAGTAACAACAGGTGTAATAGGAATAGCTGACATAGTTTGCATTGATTGTGTTGGATACACAAGCCTTGGTTAAACTGACATTGTTGGTTTCCATTGAAAAACTCTAATTCCATATTGACCTGAATAATGTGGGATATTACCATATGGTAGTCCTTTGGAATAAATAGGATACAGTGAATAAGCATATTGCTCTCCATATGGTGGCAATCCAGTATTTAATGGATACCTAGGTATTTATTGACTAGATTTCCCAGCTTGATACTGATATGTAGGATCAAACTGTCGAGTTCCCATTAGAGAAGAACCAGGTAAAATTCCAGTTGAGGACATGGGTGATGACCATGGTGTAGAAGCAACCCCTGAGTGGGTTTCAGACAATGATTGGTAACCAACTGGGACAGACGATTCACCATACAGGTGCGACTTAGGTGTGGTATAAAACATCGAAGAGGTTGAAACAGAAGATTCTGCTACAGCAGCATCAAATGATATAGTCTGAGATATTGACAGTTGTTCAGCGATAATTAACTGACCCAAAAGTTGTCCTAAAGAATCGATGGGTACTTGAAAAGAAGCAAGATCAAATAGAGCAGAAAAATTAGGAGTATGAGGGTAAAGATAAAGCCCAGTTCCAATAGGAAATAGGGTTCTAGGTGTGGAATTTTCTTCCAATTCCTCCTCTATAGAAATTAAACCTAGTGGAAAAACTTCACCGTTAGGTCCGTAAAAGATTTCTGGTGTTGATAAAGTTGAAGTTTCAATAGTTACTGATGTTTTAGGGGTAACCAGTTGATCATCTTCTGATAAAGTAAAAACTTCTGAATGTTCGAATTCAAAGTCCAGATGTTCGGGTAAATGAACAAAAATTTTAGAAAGAGGTTCCTAAACTTCTGTTTGAACTGGGATAGATTCTGAATTAACTTCTAGTTGAACTGATTCAAGTTCAGAAGTACTTTCTTGTTGAGCAAATTTAAGTTGAGGATCAACTTGTTGTTGAACAACATCGGTTACTGTTTCACAAGGATCAGTGCTAATGTCCCCAGGTAATTGTGAAACTTCTTCTTCAGAAATGGATGGGCCAAAAATAGTTGGAGTAACTGGAGTCTTAGTACTTACTGAAATAGATGATTGAGGTAATTCAGATGGAGAACTAGGGGTTCTTGATGTACTTGACTCAGTTAAGTAAGACCGCTTTGCCGAATTGGTGTCGCTTCAGGAGGCAAAGGCGGTTTACTCGCTGTTCTCCCCAAATGACGGGGTAGGGGTTGTTGTTCCTCCACGATTGTTGAATAATTTTATTATCAAAAAGGAAATAAACAAAAAGGAGTATACTGGGCAAAAGGTTTACCAAGCAACTGTGAACTACAGAATACCTCCTGGCGAACCAAGAAGTACGAGCAGGCAATCTCGCTGAATGTTGTGTTTGGTGTATCATAGTTTACAAGGCAGCCAACTCAATTACTTAAGGATGGATAGCAACCCAGAGTTGTCCTCCCATATATACCCGAAGGTATGTGGAGGCCCAGTCCGTATAAGTGTTGTCTAATGCAAAACCACATAGTGAGAGCATTCCCATATACTTTGCGTACTATAACACCGCCCTATATACCTGTAGGTACGTGGAAGAGCTACGATATACTCATGTACATGGAATGAGGTATCACACTTGGGATGTATTATAGACAAGTTAGCAATAGCTGCTTTGTTTTATGACGTTGGAACACATCTCTAGCTTAGAACCACTAAATGTTATCGTTAATGACAATGCTCCATTAGGTAAATTGATGTTTATTTTAAGTTGATCTTGCTTAGGAATTTTCCTTTCAAGTTCACCACGCGATGTATTCTAAAATTCCTAGGAATGCAACTATCACGATAAGCATTCTTTCCATTCAATTTAACAATGAAAATCCTAGCTACTTAGGGAAAGAGCAATCATATTTCTTTTGATCAAAGAGAAAAGAACACAATCTAATTGAAATTTCCCTACACTATTCCTATCAGCACACACAAACTTTTTCAATGCAACATGCATGTATTTCTTTTCAATTCCCTTAATGTGAATATGAACAAAAAGGAAATATGCACATACAATCAATCAATATTTCCTATGAACGAAGACTTTTACGACAGTTCAAATTTGAAGGAAGAGAAGACTTTACGACACTTCTTTCGAATGAAGATTAATCAATTATATCCTAACTTTTACTATTGATTGAAAATGAAAAATAAAACATGAAGAAACATTAATCAATCCAATCAAAGTTGGGCTAGACTAGAAGATAACAACTCATTTTCTGAGACATAGCATTCATTGATCAATCAACAAACAATCCAACATAGAAAATTTGGCAAAAAATCTTTCCAAAGGTGGGAAACTAATCCTAAGAGGATCAACACAGCCCAGACCCAAGCCAGGGATGCTCTGCAGTGCATTGTGTCCCTCACAAGCCCGCGCTGGTGACAGTAAGCCATTTCAAGAGGCAACTTGACACAGTTTTGACCAATTTTCCAATGTAAATAGCTGAATTACAATCTATGAACACAAATAGAGTCTACAAGGATGTCTTAGGAGGTGGATAAGCTACTAGGAAAGAGGATTCTTCCCCAGCGGAGTAGCCAATTCGTTTTGGAGAATTTAGCATCTACGGAAAAACACTAATTCATTAGACAAGTAGTTGTGCCTAGAACAATAGTTTAAAGTGTTTTAGACTTTTCCTATAAGCAATAGATAAGAAGAGAGGATAGAAGGACTACCTATATTTCTTCTTTCCTCTTGTCTCCCTTATATCAATTCCATCACTCCTTCCCATACTTAATCCACTTGAGAAGTACCCTGTAAACACAACAGAAGATGAAAACTGATAAAAGCATACGATCCATTGAATATAAATGAAAGGAATCAAAAGAAATTCATAGATATAAGCATTATGAAAGAACACAATATATGGAAAAAGGTTCAAACACTTTATTAGATAGAAGAAGGAATTACAACCATCAGTGTTTGATTCAAAGTCATTCCTCTAGCTTGAATCCCATCCACATCACATCAAAAGTAAGACAAGCTTGTGGCATCACATCATTTGCTCCAAAGTCAAGTCTCATAGCAACGTTATCTCCTTACAATTCAACATAATCCAGCCCTTGATCACTTAGATGAGTGGTCAATTTATAGGAATATGAAGGAGGTTTTGTCATTAATGGTGACATTGAATGCCCTTCCATACTTAGAATTAGTTCCATGGAGGAAGGGATCAGAGGATAAAATTCTCCTTAACTCATTCCTCATCCATTTTCGAGCTCATAAGAGTTGATAAGACAGGGAAACTTCTAGATGACTCCAAAAGATAAGAATATTCCCAAAACCCTATGTGAATTTCACTCATTCTTGCCCAGCGTGGGTGAAAGGAAGCCTAAGTGCTCTGCAGAGCACCCTGGCAGTGAACTTAACTGCTCTGCAATGCACCTTCATAAGGGCTTACCTACGCTAGTCCCTCTAGAGGCAATTTCTGGATGTCTTCAAGTCATGAAACTGTCTAGGAAGGAGGCATTCAAAGGGGTGACTTGTTTAGGGCATGAAACAATTGAAATTAGGGTTTGATGAGCCCTAAAACACTGATATGAATGTTTTGATTTGATGTGCCCAAATGGATCTGTAACAAGAGGATTACCCCCTAATTCTTTGGAATATGAATAAACTGGAAGAAATTGAGTGGTACAAACTTCACTCTCTATAGGATAGATACGATCAAATAAACGCAGAATCGGGTCAACCATTTTTTCAACCAATGGTTGGTCAGAAACAAACTCATGGGATTCACTTTCAGAGAGAGTGGGATTGACCAGAGATGAGTTCTGATCGATCACTTGATCAACTACTGGAGGATCAAGGGTAAGATTCTGATAACCAGTTGGAAGATGAGGTTGAGAAGCGGTAAGGTTATCCAACACATTAGAGGCTTCATCCATATAAGGACAAAGATGAACAAGATGATGTCCTTCAAATAACCTATAGGAAAATTTGACTTTTCCTTTTTTCCCATCAGTTTTATTGTCACTAGTTGAAGGTTTATCTCTATCATGATCTCCAAAGGTTGATGACAAAGTTCGATGTTAACCTGTGGACCACACTTCTAATATATTTGGAATACCAAGACATTCTTGAAGAAGGTGGTCACCCTTATGAAGCTTGCAAGGGTATTTTACTTTACGCGGTTGATTGGAAGATTTCTCAACATCAATTGCATCTGTAGTAATGGCTCCTTAGTTGGCTCTTTGCTTCCTTTTCTTCTTCTTCTTATCCACCTGGTTACTAGCGTGCAGGTTTTCACTAGACGAAGAGGAAGAAGAGGAAGAAAACCAAATAGGCGAAGAAGGAAAAGAGTCAACTTTAGGCTCAATCGGAGGTTGACACTGTTTAGATGGAGGAGAGCCTAGTTGAGGAGAATTTTAGATGTTCAGAACCATAGGGGTCAAAAATAACCAAATCGGTAGACCAATGGTAAATCCAGGAAGAGACAACGTTGCCATATAGGGAGCACCAACATTTACAAAAGAAGGAAAATGACCACGATTCCTGTCAGAGGGGTTTTCCTTGGTTGGTGAACTTGGGAATTGTTTCCATTAGTCTCAACCTAAGATCTACTAGGTATTACTTCCAAAGGAAGGATTTTTTTCCACGATTAATTAATTGATTTTAGAATATAACAAAAATAAATAAAAAAGGGGTAACTAGGCATAAAGGTTTACCAAGCAACCATGAACTCCAATATACAACAAGGCGGTAGGCTCGGTTACCTATGGAATGGTAGCAACCTGTCGGGGACTCCCAAAATATATGCGATGGTATGTGGGAGTGCATTCTATAGTAGTGATGTCTAATGCGTAACCGTTCGATGAGAGCATTCCCATATACTTACCATGCATGGAGCGCCTCCAATATACCCAAAAGTACTAGAGAATGACCCTATACACTTCCGTATGTGGAACGAGATTTCTCCCGAGATACAATGCTGGAAAATAATAACAAATCCTACTTTTAGTGGCACCAGAACATGTCTCTAGCCTAGACCTCTAAATGCTTTCGTTAATGTTCCAAATGCTCCTGAGGTTAATTGAGGTAAATTTTAAGTTGATATTCAATTAACTTTTGGTTTTAAGGCTCAAAACGATGTCACCTGAACACATACGATGAACTATCATGAGAAAAGGATTCTTTCCATCTCAATAAAAGCTAATATAGTAAGGGAAGAGATTCAAACAATGATGCAACAACGAAGAATGCAACAAACAAAGCTTTCCTAGCTAGATCTTTCACTTTCATTTTCCAAATACAACCACCAAAAGCAAAATTATTTCAAGTATTCTTTCAATGAATGTGAATGCACTCGATGCACTTTTAGCTTTCAATCACTAAACAATATAACCTATGTCCAATAATAAATCTCAAAAAATGACTTTTCAATGCAATCTGATCTAATGCACTTTTATGAAAACTAAATTATGAGATGAAAACTAAATGAATGCAAAATCAATTTCTTTATGGTATCAAAAGAACTAATAATGATCAAACAAAAACAAATCAATATTCCTTCCAAACATACAAGCAACAAACAACAATTTTAATTGACTCAAAGAATCAAATACTCAACCAAAATTTACTTTCACCACTTCAAACAATTGGAGGGACTTTTCCACAAATGAACTGACACAAATAAAAGAAAATTCAATGCACACAGAGCAAGAGGATGACCTCAGATATCATGACATGCTAGGATTTTTAGAAGAAACCCTAAAAATTCTCAATTTCAAGGATCAACACTACTTTACATAGAAAAATCTGCACTGATAGTGTCATCAACGTTACTATACATAGAAAAATCCATGCCTGCAGCACTACTTTACACAACAAAATCCATGCTGGATGAAAAAATGGACCAACATGGGTAGACAATGGAAGACAGGTTTTCCAACACGATTGTAACCGATAAAAACACGTTGAGAGAGGAAATTTTAGGAAAAACAAGTAGATCTTGAGCAAAAACCCTAGACCTAATACCCTAAATGACCGACTACTCAAAGTAAACACTCAAAGACAATAAAAACCAAAGATCATTGAAAGGTTGGCCAAGCTAATCAAAAAGGCCAAATGAAAAAGGAGGGTTGAAATACCCAGTGGAGTCGCCAATTTGTTAACATGGTAATCCCTTCTATGGATAGAAGCGATCCCTCTAGTCCAATGAGTGGATCGAGTAACAACCGAAACCAATACATGAAAAACTATCCTAGTTTAAATCAGAATGACATGAGAGAGGAAATATGGCCTACCTCACTCCCATACAGTTGCTTTTCGATGTTGATCTCGATCTCCTCACTTCCAAGATCAATCCTCATTATTCTGTTGCGAATGAATACCTACAAGAGAGATCAAATAAAGACAACAAAGGGAAAACATAGCATATATATTTTAATGTAAACCATATGACAGATCAAGGAGCATCATACTAAGAAAGTAGTCATTTACACACTTATAGAAAGTAAACATGCATTGTATTAATAATAAAAAAAAGAGGGAAGCATACAACCAATGCCTTGATGTTGGAAGCCTCCTTCAAGATGGGTTTCCAAGTTCAAGACAAGAATTATCAAGCTCTCCTTTCTCCTTCACAAATTGGCGGAAATCAGGCGCACTTTAGTAGCATCCTGACCAATCTAGTCTGACCCACCATTTTAGGGTGTAAGGGAATGCATTTATAGGGAAGGAGAGGGAGTTAGGGATCCACAAAAGAGGGAAGAAGGTCCACATCTTAAGGGGAATATCCCTAAAGGTAGGATCAAGGACTCAAAATGGGAGAACTCGACCATATCCTTATTCAACAATAAATAACTCATTGTTCTCGAGGCTTCTAGTAAGAGAAGCTTCTTCTCCATTTTTGGAGAAACTGCCTGAAGACGATCAACATGGATTTTCCTATCCAAATTCACGCTGCCAGCACTAGTCACTAGTTAGACCAAAGGGTACCAACATGAGTTTACCTACTAAAGTAGTGTCAAGCTTGCAAATAGGGTTTTTTGACAAGCTCTTCCAGAATTACTTCAAGGCATTTCTTCTTATTTTCTTCAGGGATGCTCTAATCAATGTTTTTCATGGTTAATTCATTGACAACTTGTATAACTTTGCAACATTTTGGGCAAAGTTCGATGGCTTAGGATATGAGATAGGGAGTGCAACAAATCACTATATAACAAGGGTTGATATAGTGATTTGTCGCACTCCCTATCTCATATCCTATATATATA
>APFE030814045.1:304527-315556 GCA_000404065.3 Pinus taeda | reverse complement strand
ATCATCCAAGAATTGTTCATTTGTGTAATGTAAAGGAGGTTGTCCCCTCGAAGAGGCTGAATTCTAAGGCATTGATCTCTCTTTTCTATCTTTTTGTGAGTTGGTTTCATAACAAAGATTTACTGTAGTTAGAAGAATATTGTGCACTTGTAAAATTTCATAAAAAAGTTTAGAAATCATGAAAAAAAGAATGATATGGTAGGTGCATAAAAATAAATAAGGTTTAGTTAGGTAATTTAGTCCTACTATATGAAAATAAATTCTTGAAGCATACCTGGAAGTTCTAGATGTAATGGGTTGGTCCCTATGTGATAAGAAGCGTGAGAAAATTAGGAGCAGTGCAACTAGAAAAGCTCAATGGTGAACCCATGGAAGGCTTCGAGATTGTAATCCGACTAAAACTATGAAGGGACACCCAATACTTTGTGCATAGCTAAGGAAGTGAACCCTAATTAATGTTCTATGTATAAAAATAAAATGGAAAAGAAAAAGAGAACAAAAAAAAAGACAATAGCTTTTCGTTTGTGTTACAAAAAAGATAGTTTTAGAATTTTGTCATGGAAGTAGTAATTTTGTGTTTTGTTATAAGAAAATAAAGAAATAATGTGAAGGGAAATATTGTGCAGAAAAGGGTGTATCATGCAAATCCATCGTGGATGTGTGCATCCTGCAGTATTTTTGGAAATTACAGCTAAATGGAAAATAATTGTCAAGCATGTATTAGACCCTCTGTGGTCATTGAAAATCTTGAGTTGGTTGGCCAGTGGAATTCTAGACTAGATCTGGTATGGTCTCTGTCACAAAACTATTTGGATGTAAAAATGGCTTGATCTAGTTATGGAAAGAAGTTCTCATTAGTTAGGAGGAGCATTATTTTTCCATTGTGGTTCTCATAGCATAAAAAGTTAACTAATCAACTATGTGTTGTGTTAAAAATTAATTTTATATAAATAGTCATGTAAATATTTTATGTACATCTTGACAGGAAAGAAGCCTAGCACTCGAAAAGGAATTACCAGAAGTGCAAGTTCCTTTGTTGTGTTACCAAGATTGTGAATGTCTTTAGTTGGAGCACTGTATTTCAAAGGAGTGTTAGAACCTTCAAAGGAGTGTGTTGCAAGCTTCTCTTCCCATCAGCGTGAGATTCAAAAGAAAATGTGTAGATACAAGGAATGAGCTTGTATATAAGACCTAATGCCTTCTTTGCAGATGTTGTGACTGATTCCCATAGTTAAATCTAATACTTGTGTCTTTTTCTCTTGTTTGAGTGATCTCTAGAAAAAGGATAAAAGGAACCTAGTTGAATCCATTTATTGCAAATTTCTTTGTTTGTGTCTTGTAAAGTTCCACAAAGATCAACACCTACCAATAGGATTCCAAACAATCCAAAACTTTTCATTGTAGGTATGGAGTATGAGAGATCATTCCATGTTGTAGCATTGTCTCCTGTATAATGTGCAACATGGACACCTGACCCAACAAAGGTAGAATGAGTTAGTATGAATGGTATTTTCTTAGTGATATGGATGCATGTGGCATTAATGTAGTCCAAGTCAAATTTAGTAAAGGAACATCATATGTGGGTTGATGCAATAATGGATATGTTGTCACTCTTTTAACATATGTGGTAACTCGGTGGTGAACTTTTGTGCATGAGATATGTGTAGGATTGAGACAATAATCCCAACAAAGTATGTATGTAATGATTTCCTTAATTCTTCTATGAAGTCAACTTCATGAGGTTGTCATATATATTAGTGTTTGACTCATATGATTGAAATAATAATCCCAACAGAGTATGTATGTAATGATTTACTTAATGCTTCTATGAAGTCAACTTGATGAGGTTGTCATATATATTAGTGGTTGTCATATATATAATTGTTTTGTATGCAAAACAATTAGGGAATAGCATGTCTAACTGTATATTCAATAGTTTAGGATATCTATGCCATGCATGTCATAAGAGCTGTATCCAACGAGGCTAATCTAATTAGATATGCATGTATAAAAGTGGTCAATAGTATTTTGACTGTATCTGTAGGACTATGATCATGATTCATAGCCATGCTAGTCACAGTAGTTCAGATCAAATTTCCACTAATGCTTGAGTGGGGTTGTCAAAGAGTTTTGATGATTGCATGTCATGATTCATTCCTTTCTCCAAGTTGTGGTTTAAGCCTATGAGCTGATATAAAGAGTATGTAATATGGTGCCTATGGTGTAGGTTCATGAATTTGATGTTGTCAATAGTCAATATTGAGGGTAAAATTGCAGGAACAATTGGATTGCATTTGATGTTACCTATATATCTATGGAACTTATGAATGGTATAGTATAATACCAAATTAGAGTAACAAATCTCTGCAAACATGTCATCTTCTTGATTTGGAACTTAGTTAAATTGAGGAAATAAAAATACAATAATTTTATTCTTCCGTAATAACCATTAATCCCCACATTGATGTTTTTCACATGGCCATAATTTTGAGACATTTATTAATGAAAGGTGCCCAATATGGGCATCATTTAGTATATAAATCAATAAGGGAATTATCATTGTCAACATTGTACATGTATGAACTTATATTTGTCTGAAAACCTTCATACTAACATTTAGAAGCACAAATCAATGACTACATTGAAAAAGGAGGGAGCTCTAAAAGTAAATTACATGTATCTTGTGCATCTATATCCCTATCAACAATGATTTAACAACGAAATCTTGTATGAAGGTGGTGCCAATTCATTTAGATTCTGAACAAAAGAGACACAAATCAACATATCATGGAATGTTTATAATCCTTTTTCATATCTTGTGGCATATTTTCCTATGTAATTCATGATGACACACTTCGAAAGAACAACTTGTTAATCTATATTATCCCTCCACATCATCAATGTTTCATGGTTATGTGTATTCAATATATTGTCTTTCATCTTAGTACATAATTTTTTCCCCATTCTCATTAACATAAAGTTTTAACTCTTCACATGTATCTCATCAATCCTTATATTGACATAACAATCTTCCTACCTTATTTTAGGGGCAATATTTATCATTGTAGGTGATATGATTCTTGGCACGAATAGGAAGTTTTTCACAATAAATCATTGGATTATAATGAAATATTTGTTGTGTGTCCTTTCAGTAATGATTATCATCAACATCCCAGATGCGGGTGCACATAACAAATATTAAGTTGGCGACAGAACAAAACGGCAAGTGGCCCTGCCACATGGCCCTCTGTAACCCTGCACATCAATCTATAAATTGTATTAACGTTGGCCATAAATGGCATTTAAACTGGCACTGTCCTCAACCCTCCTGCATCTACCCGCCTCGGCTCAGCCCAATGGTGACCTCAAGTGAAATTAACTCCACCGCCTTTGTCTCTTATCCCCTACCTCTGCAATGCCAATGTTCTCAGGTAGCAGTAGCACCGAGCTCTCACACTGCCACAGGTAGGCATTGCAGCATCCTTTGATGCACTGATCTTGGCCCAGGAATTTGCTTTACTCAAAGCCTGATCTACAATCTCATCTTCCACTCGGCATCTATAGCTAATCCCTCCTCTATGCCAACCTCTGAACCTTCTACGCCCTTTCATCACTCTGAGCTATCTACCTGTAGACATTCTCATACCCCTGGTATCAATATGCCCAGAACTCACCAAAGAATGTGTAGTCACAGAGGTAGCAGTAGAAACAGATTGCCTCGCTTTCCTCCGACTTTGGCCTCTGAAACCACCTCCTCTTTGGCTCATCTGACTTCAGGCCGCTACCCTAATACTCATAGTGGCAGAGGCCTCTCCACCTCCATCCGACATACTCTACTTTTCCACCCAGTGGAATTCCCTCCAATCCACAACCGCCCCTCCACTCAGCCCAATTCTTATACCACTGTTCCTTGAACCAACCCATCTTAATTGCCACCATCTCCACTACCTTTAATGAGGAGGTGCAAGCAATAGAAGGTGGACACCACTCAAGTGCAATGCCTGCTAGAGCTGAGGGGGGGCACACATTCCATTACCTCCAACGAGGAGGAGCAGGGCACAGAAGGTGGATGCCATACTAGCCCGACGCCAATTACGGTCAAGGAGAGCACACACTACGCACGACTGAAGCAAGACACTCCTCTGGACAAGAAAATTGATGAGGAGAAGGACCAGGACGTTCAAGTCGACAAAGACATGGATCCTTACAGATGTTTTGTCGTGGAGGAACACCAGGCATAGCAGGAAGAGGACATGAGGTCTTCACAGAAGGCAGAAGACAACATGGATGAATACAGGTGCTTCGTTGTTGAGGAACACCCATCACCTTTGCACAACACCTAATTCGCCAGCATGAGGAACATATATCACCTCCGCATCACACCTGATCAACCACACAACTTGCCACATGTCTATGAGTCTTAGGTTCTAGGAATTAGGATATATGTCTTTTATGGTTTTTTTAGGAAAATTGTTGTCATATGATTACTTGGATGATTTCTTTTTATGTTTTCTGAAAAAATGGTTAAATGCTACGTGTAATTACTGGTTTCCCCTCCGTCGGCAGCAAGATAACTCATGCAATCTTATTTTTGAACTGGACTAGTTTCCTATTATGGGTAGTCCAAACTCTGTTTTGCTAGTTGCTTCCCTAAACTATGACATGAACATGCAAAGGCTAAAGCCTCAGTGTACCATTATTTTATAGTAATAGAATTTAGCATAATTTAGAAAAAAAAATGATTATCATCAACATTGAGTCTAAACTAAATACTCATTTGATGTCGATCACGTCAATTCATTGCATGTATACATCTATCAAAATATTGTTTTGCAAATATAACTTGTGTATTATCATCCCAATTCAATGCATAAGATCATTTTTTAACCAGAAATCTATGCACATGTGGAGATCCATGATCGTGCCACACTACCACTCATAGTGACAATAATAATATATAATTTAATGAAAATGTTTAAAAATATATATTTCAAAACATTGTATGCCTTAAATACATAAATTGTGCTACAATATGAGGATTATCAATTACATTTTGAATATCTCCATTTCCTTGCTTCCCTTAGATCTACAAGTTTTTGTAACAAGCATTAATTTATGTAAACTTAGTCATTGCATAACTACTGCACTTAATGTGAAGAATATTGCAGGACACCTAATTTGTTGAACCAAGTTAGATAGCATAGTATGAAACTTACTCCAATATGTTTGTGTTCCTATTAGTACAATGCCAATTCACATTAATATTTATCTAAGTTGTGAATCTAGAATATTTTGTTAATGTTCTCATAACTTTTCCAGTATTGTTGGTGAGTCTGTCATATTCTTATTTATAAAAACTACAGAGAAAACCTAAGCACGATGTCTCATGATGATATTAAGTAAAATTTATCTAAAGTGAGGGTGCTTTCCAAAACTATTATCACAATATCTGAGAAAATGTTTTGCATACTCATGAAGATGAACATTTCTCTTTCGTGGTTGCAACCAGTCTAATTCAACTTTTTAGAACAATATTGGAAAATCCATATTGTCCATAATTTCACAATGTTATACTCATTGATTGATGTTGTCTTGAAGGAACCTGAGCCAGGTTCAACGTTAATTAGCCAAACAAATCCCTACACTACTGGCCCTTTCGACATTAGTCTGCGGAGCGCGGACCGAAGTCTCACCCAAAGCAGTATGGGGGGATGTTGGAACCAAGTTTCCACACCCTGAGATGGTTGTGATGTCGTTTGATTTCCTCTATCCCTACCTTCGCTCAAGTTGCTTCCCTCTAGGGCTTGCAAGACGAGCCCTCTATTCCAGCCTTCAATACCTCCATGAAAGGGTATAGTCAACCTTTATGCAGCCCTAATCTGTGACGCATGTACTTTCACGCTGCTAGGGCGACGATCCTTGCAGATTCTTGAATTACTCTAAGTGTCATACTTATCTTATTAGATAACTAAAGTTAACACAGTGTAAACAAATATCCTTGATCGCGTTCAGTTATCCAATGTATTTTTATTCACTCGCGCATCATATAAGCATAATAAAGGAAATTCCTACATAACATATCAAGATGCATCAACAAAACAAAGAAACAGAAATTGCAGAATATCTTTCTTTATTAATATCTCCCAAGTGTTTACAAACTCTGCTTGCCCTGCACACATAGTTATAGGGGTCCACACATTCAGCTGCGGACTTCTACCCTAGGCCTCTGTGCACTCAGCTATAAAGCCTTTACCTACGCTACAACTCAAGACTTAGACTTCTTACTTCAGAACTACGACTCTCTTACATTGTCTATCTCTAATTACTTAGAGCTTAGCTCTTTTTATACAATCCCATGGTCCACGGACCATGGGTAGATCTCTTACAAATGACTTTACTTTACAAAACTAAGGGCAGACTACCCTTTATGACACATGACACCTTCATGCTCCATGACCACAAAATGCGGAGACTTTACAATTTTATTACAAAATCTGACTCAAACATGGGCTTTTAGCCCCAAAACTATCCTTGGGGGATCCCACTCCCAACAGGCCACCAACACAAACATCGTGACTCACCCTCGAGTCACTCGGTAGGTGTGGAGATCTTTGCACAAAGCCTATCCAACTCGACCCGTATGACTACTACCTCGGCCATGCACTAAGTTGCTGCTTGCTTCATGTCTTCCACTGTCTGCTCAGTCATTGCCCCTGCACTTTTAACCTGAAGCTTTTGTTGTGTCTCTTGCAGAGTTTCAAGCTTACCTTCAATATTTCTTGTGACTGCGTAAGCTTCCTCTAGCCAGGGCTTTAGTCTCGCCTTCAACACTGCTCCCTTGTGCAGTGCTGCATCCACTTGTTCCTTGAACTACTTGGCCTCCTGCAGCTTGCCTTGCCTCTGTGTTAGCGTGATGATTCGTGTTGTGCCCTTAACCTATTTCGTCTTAAATGTCGGCCGCCCACTCCATTTGGCTGCTTTTCAACCATCAAATCATGAACAATGACCTCAACGATCACTTTCTAGCTGACTTGGGCAATTTCTCCCTGGGTAGCATAGCTCCCTTCACGCTACCACAGACCCTGTGACACTTCCTTGCTTCACACCATCCGCCAATCGCGTAGCTCCCCAACCCATGTAGTGTATTTTATATTCCCACGCCTCCTTTCAGCTACCTGGAGCACTAAGACCGTGCTACCTTCATTTAGTCACATGGTCGAACCACCATTGTATGGCTTCAAGCGACTACCATTCACCTTTCCTGGGAAGGGTTCTCCATTCAATTTGACTAGTTGTACCACTCCTCCATGGGTAATTTCCTTAATGACATAGGGCCCTAACCAATGCATTCTGAACTTCCCTGGAAATTTATCAAACTTACTATCAAATAGCAAAACTAGGTCATTTACCTTAAATGAGTGCAACTTAATGTGTCGATCATGCCATGCCTTTTCGCATTTCTTTTGGACCTGCTGGTGAAATCCAACCAAAAATATCTCTTCTTCGAGTTCATCCAGTTGTGCGAGCCTTTCCTCCAAGGCTCTGCGACCCGTTATACCTGTGAGCATTGCTATGCGCAGACTAGGCATAATATATTCCATAGGCATTACCACTTCAACACCGTAGACAAGCCTAAAGGGGTTTTTCCAATCAACTTCTTTTCGTCGCTCGATAAGCCCAAAGTACTGTAGGTATGAATAGGTCCCAATCACTTCGTTGAGCATTACAAACCTTGGTCAGTGCATTTTCAAGCACCTTGTTGAACACCTACACCATCTCATTAGCCTACGGGTGTTAAGGTGTTCTTTTCTAGTGGTATACCTGAAATTCTTCTGTCAACACATTGATCATCTCATTCAGGAAGTGTGTACGATGATCACTCATCAAGATCTTCAGACATCCAAATAGTGTCAATACATGCTCAAAGAGGAACTTTGTAGTGGTCATGCCTGTGCAATCCTTCACAGGTTGTGCCTCTGCCCAACGACTCAAATACTCCATCGCGGCGATAATGTATCTTGCTCTTGTCTTTCATTGAGGTTGAATGGGTCCCACAAAATCTATCACCCATTTCTTAATGGGTTACAACACCATCTATGGATTCAATGGAATATCATCCCTCCATGATGGCCTGCTAGTCCTTTGACACACATCGCATGCCTTGAAATATGCTTTTTAGTCCTCATGGAGGGTTGGCCACCACAACCCTGTGCGTAGAATCTTCTGCGTGGTTTCTCTTCCTACATAATGTCCTCCCGCAGTGCCCCCACAAGCGTCCGCAAGGATGCTTCTTCTTTCGAACTCAGGTACACACCGTCGCAATATCTCATCAGTCCCCATCTTGTATATATGCCCAACTGTGATAGAGAAATTTGTCGCATGCACCACTAATTCCTTCCAGTGTAGCCCCTATCGTTAGGAAATGTATTATATCCTCAAAACTACCATCCGTGATGTGCACTGTAAATAGCTACGCATTAGGAAATCCCTCCTCCAAATTAGTGGGATCTTCCCCTGTTTCGATGCATGACAAACAGTCTGGTCCCGCGTTTAGTTGTCCAGGCTTTACAATAACTTCAAAAAAATATTCCTAGAACAATAAGAGCCACATGAATATTATCTCCCCCAAAAACGGCTTATTGACTAGGTATTTCAGCGCAGAGTGATATGTATACATTTTAAATTGGCCACCCATCAAGTAGTGCCTAAACTTTTGGAGCGCATACACCATAGCTAACCCCTCGTGCTCGGTGGTGGAATAGTTTTTCTTGGATAATCTTCAACTTGCGAATGCAATAGGATGGCCCAAGCCTTCTCCGCTAGCATGTGTTAGTACTTCTCCCAGCGCTATACATGACACGTCGACATGTACATGAAACTCTTTCTTCCAATCTGGGAAGACTAGAATCGACGTGGTGACCATATTTTCTTTCAATACATCCAAGCTCTTCTTAAAATCATCATTCCAGTAGAATGTGACATCCTTCTTCAACAATTTGTCCATAGGCATGGTGATCTGGGCATAGCCTTTGATAAACTTCCTATAATATCCCATATCTCCTAGAGTAGCGTATAGCTGCTTCACACTCCTTGGAGCTTCTAAGTTCAATATCACCCTATATTTGTGGGATCTACTATCAGTCCCTATCTGCAAACCACATGCCCTAACAGGTTCCCAAAAGGAACATAAAACAAACACTTCTTTAGATTGAGCACGATCTCATATCTTCTATAGGTATCCAACATTAGGTGAAAGCTTGCTACATGGTGTTTAACCAGCCCAAACACAGTCCACTCACCAAAATATACCTCCACGAACTTATGAATAAATTCCTTGAATGCAACAACAACTACGCGCTAGAAGATCGTAGGCGCATTCTTCAATCTAAATAGCGTTACAGTGTATTGAAAGTAACCCCACTCAATCGCAAAGGTCTTTTTGCTCCTATCCTCCAGCGCGATTTTAATCTATTGGTACCCTAAGAACCCATTAGTAAAGGAATATGATTCCTAGCTGTAGAGCTATAACTAGGGTCTCTCACACCTCTAATTATCCCACATTAATAAGTCAATCCAGGAACGTTTTGTTATTGCAAGGAGTAGCTCAATCCGAGGCTATTTGTCTGAGTAATTCTCAGTAGTATAGTGTTCTAATGATTCGAAAGGAAACAGATGCTAAGCTATAACTAAACTAACCCAAAAGATAGAATCACACAAGGCAGTTGATCAGTCAAGGGTACGGAAGCAATAACCCATCCCTCTAGAAACTGATAAAGAAAGTGAATTAGAGCATGGACTTATAGGTCTGGGAGCTAAGAAGCGTCTTGCTGAGGCTCACTATAGCCTTAGGCCTTCTCTCACGCCAAAACAATAAAGGATGGTAAATGAAACGGCAGAAAGTAAAATGGAACAGCGAACTGGAAATGGAACAGCAGTAATCAAATAGAACAGCAGTAATAAAATGGAACAGCATTAATCAAATGGAACAACAGTAATAAAATGGAATAGCAGTAATCAAATGGAACAGCAGTAATAAAATAGAACAGCAGTAATAAAATGGAACAACAATCATCATCCGTATGTAACATGTTCCACACTACTATAGTGATCTGAGAATAATGAATGATATGACTATGTTTCTAAACAAAGTAATATTGCTTTCAAGTCTCACAAATATCATTTCACATGGATCTAATGACAATAACATTCATATCTACATTCTGTTACAGAGATAGCCGAAAGATGCAATTCAAATAGATCCAATTGTACAGTGCAGAGACATGATATAGAGAAATCATTCAGACACCAATTATAATAGAGCATAGCATATCACATGAAAGATGTATCAGATTACTTAAATAACAGAGATAAACAAACCACATGCAAATCACCGTATAATGATACAAAAGCAAGTGTCCTTCGGAGCCGGGCCCTTAGCTACCAATGGTACACTGCCTTAAGTTACTCCAGATGCAGAGACGAAATGAACACCAAGTCTTCTATATTAATCGCATCAACAAAAGTATAACAAAGTCAGGTCTCAGCGAGACTCAATGATCACAGTTTGTTCTGAAACTTAGAATCATAAAAACAGTCGTCCCCTCCGCTCAATGGCGTGGTGCCTTTATATAACAGAAATGATGGAGGTATCTAGATATTCAAAGATAAGTTAAACCAGCGATCCCTCGGGATCAAAGATCTTGAGGGATTCACTAATCGTTCCATTCTTCTCCTTTCTTTCTTGCATTCTCCGACTCGGTATCCTGCATTCTTTCCCTGGGCTATTCGGCTCTAATTTTACTTGATCTTGTCCGCATCTGGTTCCCTGCTGGAGGGACAGCAGTTATTTTCCCTTTGCTTCTCGCTTTTGATCGACAATCCCTTGTTTCCACATCTTTCTGCATAGAAAAACATCAATTATTAGCACTTGAGCTTCCTTTGTCTATTTTCGCACATTTTATCAAAATCCTTTATCTTCTTTGAACTCATAATGCAGAAAAGGTTAGAATTATTATTGAAAAACCACTAG
>APFE030814045.1:106126-303579 GCA_000404065.3 Pinus taeda | reverse complement strand
AAAGCATAATTTTTAGCAGGGGCCCTACAAGTCAAAATGTCATTATATAAGGAACACACGGTGTCCATCTGCTTAACAACACTATCTAATCAACGAGTTACCTTAGCAACCTTTTCCTGCTCCTTTTGCCATCCTTCAAAGGCCTGGCTTTCGGACTGACTGATGTCTCGAAGTTGCTGTTGGAGTTCTTTGTATCTTTCCTTGGGGACTGTCTGTTCTCATAGCTGCTCAACTTCTTGCTGAGCTTCCTTCATCATTTTATGCAAGGTCCTGGTTTTTGGATCCTTTTTCCACAAGGCCGTAGAGGCTGGAAGTTTAACCTGGACCTTTCTATTACGTTGCTTGGAATTTAGAACCCGAATTACCCCTGAGGGTGGTGCTTCTGTTTGGACCTCTTTGCTTTCTGTTTCTTTCTTAACGTGAATAAAGGGTTGTTGTGGTCCTCCTGCCATCGGAGCCTCTTGCTGTTCCATCGGAATGTCCATTCGTTCTTCAGGGTCAAATGGAACAACAGTCTGTCCCTCCGTTCGTTCTTCCATGTTATTTGGAACAGCACCCTGTTCCTCATTATTATTTGGAACAACAGACTGTTCCTCGGCAGTAGGTCTCCTGATGGGGTTTTGACCAACAAAACGGGTTCTTGTCCTTGGGGTTCTTACTGCCATGGTCCTCCTCCTTTTCCCTGCGGTCTTTTGTATTCTCAGACTGGCTTTCAACATTCGA
This sequence comes from Pinus taeda, assembly GCA_000404065.3. Taxonomy (NCBI): domain Eukaryota; kingdom Viridiplantae; phylum Streptophyta; class Pinopsida; order Pinales; family Pinaceae; genus Pinus; species Pinus taeda. Next base: position 302,856 of record APFE030814045.1, on the reverse strand, counting down.
ATTTGCTACCAGAGTCTAGCTATAATGCCCAACAACCTCTGCTGCTTCTTTCTTAATTTTTTAATCTCCTTTGTCTTGACAGAGGGTTTGGTCCTCAAGCTTGCTCCTTCTTCATCTGGGATATCTTCCGGCATCCTAGGGACAGATTGTCCCTGATTGTTGTCTTCCATTTCATTATCATAACCAGGCAGGTTTTCTTCCCCTGCCTTTTTTGCATGCATTTCCTCGGGTAATTCTTCCTCTGCAGGATCATCAGGGACACCTCCTGTGCTGGAGGACTGGCCATATTCTCCCATATTGGCCAGAAATGCTGCCAATTCCTCCTCACCTGGAGGGTCCTGCAACGGGCTACCCCCTGGCTGTGCTATTTCTTCTTCCTAATTTCCCTGTTCGGTGGCCTCTTCTTCCTCAGAGTGTTCATCTCCTTGGTTGATCTATTCGGTGGCCATTTCTTCCTCAGAGTGCTCATGTCCTTTTTCAATTTCTCCTTCCGGCTGGTCAGCCTCGGCCTCCGATTGCTCAACATTTCCTTCGGAGAATCCTCCTTCTAGTTCTGGAGGTTCGTCCGCAATTTCGATTGGCTGGGTCATGGTTCCCTGAATCCTTTCCAGCCTTCCTCGTATCCGAGCCAGCCGGGCTGATTTCCTTGGTCTTTCAGGTTGGTTGGGTGTGCCAGCAGGTTCTCTGGGTTCTTCTGGTTGTTCTAGCATAACGGAGGGTTGTTTCCGTTTTGAAGCAGCATGTCTTTCTACTGCTAGCTCCTTGCGTCTTTCTGAACGTTCCGGCATGCTGGAGGACTGTTCAAGTTTTGGGGGTGGTACAGCCAATCCCCCCTCGACTATTTCAATCAATTCCTCCCAAGTGCTTTGCTGTTGGGTGAGACTGTGGCTTACTATCAGCTGAATCAGTCCGTGGTGGCTAAAAACTGCATCTATGTGCTGGGCCTTCTTCAGGCTTCGAGCCGCGTCATGTAGTAGTGAATTTAAAAGTGCAGGGAGATTTACAGAGCATTTTCCTTTTAAAACAGCTAAAAGTTTCAAGTGATGAGGCCTTACCACGTCTTTTCTCCCTTCGCAGGTGATGTAACTTTGCACTGTCTTCGCTAGCTCGGTCCAGGGTTCCCCTAGTGTTGCCGGCATAACTCCTTTTCCTTTGACTGTCAAGCTTTGGCCTTCGTCCTGGAAAATTTCCATAGCTTTTTGTAATCTTTCCTTCTTCAGTGTCCATATGGGTCCAGCAGCTGGTAATCCTGAAACTTCTACGATGATATCCTCCGTAACTGCTACCCGCTTTCCTCCTACTATGGATTAGTTTTCCTGCAAATTCTGTAGGAATTCCAGTGCCACTACTTCGTTTGATTCTTGCAGGCGGCTAAAGTAATTCAACCATCCTGCGCTTTCTAGGATTTTGTGAGCAGCAACAGAGACTGTCAGCTTGTGAGGTTCGCTTTGGACCGTTTTTCTGCCCATGATTCTACTCAGAAATGGAACAGCAACTGCTTGCGGTGTTTGCGACGCAGAGAGGATGATCGTTGTCAAATTTTGGAAAAGATCACTGAGCATGCAACGAAAAAAGGATCGTGGACGGCAATCTCCGTAGAATGGAATCATCATACCGTTAAACCATGCCATTCCTTCGTACATTATCTTTCTCGAATGGTGTGCAACCACGTAATCCATGGAGTAATGAGGTTACCTCCCCCTTGCGATCTGATAGGCTGTCCCCAGCCGTCAAAGAGAGGAGCAGTAGCTAGTCGGGAGAAATCATAAAGAATAGCATATGGAATTATGCCATGTTTTAGAAAAACAAAGATATGCCGAAACCTAGGCAAAATGGTAGATCATGTTTTATATAAGAGCCTGCGTGACATAATGAGGAACCGGGGGATTGGACGTCTGTCAAATGTACGAAGTCTCCAGTAGTCATTGTCAGTTCCGTTGCCATGATTGGTGGTAATAAATATTCATGCGATATATACATCAGGGTGTGACATATGATTTATGCAAAGGATATAAGAGACAGAAAGATTTAATATCATACCTGTTGGTGTAAGTATTATGACTTCTATGCCATTAACAGAGCTCTGCTGCCCACAGGTGTTCATAACCTTGGCAGAGTTGTTTATTTCACCCTCCAGAACCATGATCCTTTGTGTATTTCTTGAAGAGTGCTTAGTCGAAAATGCAGGCCATTATGCTGGCTTGGTGACCAGATAGCCATAATGCCATTCACAAGGTAGGCGCAAAAGGTGGTCAGGCCGGCTCGTGATGAGACCCCCTGTTCCAAGGTTTGCTTGTTAATTCACCTTCGGATCATATCCCCAGTGTGGTGGCCGTAATGGGAATGCCACTTCGCTTCCATCCTTATGATCATGGTAGGCTCGCTCTCAATGAGACCCCCTATCCTGCATTTGACAATTGCATATTTTGTTTTTCTTTTCTTTTGCAGAGCACTTCTCTTTTTTGTCTATTTCCACATAAGGGTGGTTCCGCACTCCTTAAGAGTGGGGAATGGTGGAAGAAGTCTTATGATCCCAACAGACAGATATAAATCGTTTGTTCTTACTCCTCAGTAATAATCAAGAAATATTTTTAGGGAAATCGTCATGATAAGAATCACCAACCAGGGTTCGGTAATAAGACAGTGACAACGAAGATGAAAAGCTCATGTCCCTCCTCTTGTCCTTTTATGCATACTGGCTTCATAGTAATAGCGATTTATGATGTGCTGATTTCGGTATATCATGGTTTATGTTCATTGCATAAATTCATTGTTGTATCTAAAAGATTGAGGAGACCATGGTCGCAAAGCATCCCAATAAGGGCAAAAACATGCCGATGGCATTCTTTGAGAGAAGAATCCATTCGTAAGATACCATTTCTTTGAGAGGAGAAACGAAAAATCACAAATGTTGTTGCTTCTGAGAAAGGAACAGCAAAGACATTCAAATGTTGTTCCTTTTCGCAAAGGAACAGCAAAAACACACAAGAGTTGTTCCTTTTCGCAAAGGAACAACAACACATTCAAATGTTGTTCCTTTTCCCAAAGTAACAACAAATCACTCAAATGTTGTTCCTTTTCGCAAAGGAACAGCAAAAACACATGTTGGAAATAATACTGAGAGGGGGGGTGAATCAGTATTATCACATTAATAAAACTTTTTCATTTCCAAACTCTGATTCATATATGCTACTTCCACAACTTCTTATGATGAGTTAATTGATCTTCAATGAGTGCATTAGAACATTATCAACCATATTATCAGTTAACAGATGCAGTAACATAGAATAGATCATCACACATAAGGCACACACATGAACACCAGGATATAAGGTGGAAACCCAATGTGGGAGAAAACCACTTGCTGCAAGTCATCTCAATCTTCTTCTTAATAAGAAAATCCCTTTACAATATTTTGTACTGGTGCAGCCTTATACCAGTACGGGAGCTACAACCCCCTTTGCTCTTGTACTAGCTGATCCATTTACTAGTACGCAGGCTACTACCTGCTACAATGCTCCAAAAGATTTCCTTTAGCTCTTGTACTAGCTTAGATACTAGTACGTAGGTGCTGACCTACAATCTTCTCCTCCAGGTACCACGTTTCATCAATTTTCACACTGGATACACTGAAGCACAACACATAATTTGAAAGGGGCACATTTCATCCAATTTTCATACTGGACCCATAAACATCAAATGATCATCAAGTACCAGTAAGTCACCCAGATAACCAAATCCACAATAACAGTAAACTAAACCCAGAACAACTTATCAACAAAAATCAGTCAACAAAAGATCTTAAGACAGATACGCAATTTCCTTTTCTCTGGCCTGCGTCGCTACGCACTGCGCCTTCTGTGGCGTCTTCCGCACTAGGCCTTCTGTGGTGCCTCTATGGCGTCTCCGCACTACGCCTTCTGTGGCGCCTCTCTGGCACCTCCGCACTGCGCCTTCTATGGCGCCTTTGCACTGCGCCTTCTGTGGCACCTTCGCACTGCGCCTTCTGTGGCGCCTCCGCACTGCGCCTTCTGTGGCGTCTCCTGTGGTGTCTCCGCACTGTGCCTTTTGTGGCGTCTCCTGTGGCGTCTCCGCACTGTGCCTTCTGTGGCACCTTTGTGGCGTCTCCGCACTGCGCCTTCTGTGGCACCTTCGCACTGCGCCTTCTGTGGCGTCCCCTGTTGTGTCTCTGCATTACGCCTTTTGTGGCGCCTTTGCACTGCGCCTTCTGTGGCGTCTCCTGTGGTGTCTCCACACTGCGCCTTCTGTGGCGCCTTCGCACTGCGCCTTCTGTGGCGCCTTCGCACTGCGCCTTCTGTGGCATCTCCGCACTGCGCCTTCTGTGGCGCCTTCGCACTGCGCCTTCTGTGGCATCTCCTGTGGCGTCTCCGCACTACGCCTTATTTAGATCTAGACATTACTCCAAGAGATCATAGTATTTTAGATCTAACTCTCATAAGATGTTCAACCCAAAACATGCCCAAGACAAATGATCTCCTTTGCTTTATATAGGCAAGCTCTTCCTCAAATCATGGATCATGGAGCTCAATAATAATAATAATATAAAACAATACCATGGGCCAAAACCATAATAACACAATACCATCGGCTAAATACCAAGGGTTAGACATAAGGAACCCCACGTGTGCACGCTTTACTGCCTTGAAGTGTGTGCACTGGGGGTATGCACCTCAGCAGCTGCGCCTTCTGTGGTGCCTCCGTACTGCGCCTTTGGTGGCGCCTCTGTGGCGTCTCCTGTGGCGCCTTTGCACTGCGCCTTCGGTGGCACCTCTGTGGCGTCTCCTGTGGCACCTCCGCACTGCGCCTTCTGTGGCGCCTCGCACCTCCGCAGCTGCGCCTTCTGTGGCGTCGCGTACCTCCGCAGCTGTGCCTTATGTAGCGTCGCGTACCTCTTATTTTCTTCAATATTTGATAGCTGATCATCAATATCTGCTGCTGACTTGAAGTACTGTGATCTATCACCTGAATGGGTTGCCATCAAGGACAACACTTTAGCCATAATGCGAACAATCTTCCCCTTTGGGCTTGATGGCAAAGCTTACTTGTGAACTGTCATCTGATCCCTTTTTGTTGTCTGGTAACCCATGCACTCTGTCACATCTGATATTTCTTCTGTAGATTCATATGAATGTATACAAGTGAGATGATCTTCTATGAGAGTGTTGCCATCAAGTACAACACATGCATCATAATGCCAACAAATGGCATTCAAACTTTCAAAGAGAACGACATCAAAAGGTTTAATATTAGCATTGGCTAAACTATATGAAAAACAATGAGCCTCAAACAAGGTATTTCTTATGAAGTGTTTTTTAATATGAATATGTTAGTAGGTGTATCTTTTGTTGAGCATTTAAATGAATTTAATACGGTTAGCAGTCAGTTAAGTTTTGTAGGGTAAATTTTGATGATGAAGTTAGGGCTATTTTGTTTCTCTGCTCAATGCTATATAGTTGGTGTTATGAAACCAGCTCAAGAAAAGATAGAAAAGATATATCAACGCCTTAGAATTCAGCCTCTTTGAGGGGGGCAACCTCCTTTACATTACATAAATGAAAAATTCTTGGATGATACAAATGAAAAGACCTCCTTTCTATATATAGGAGTCTAAGGGGTTATAATATAATTAGAACCAACATAACAATAATAATGTAAGGGCACAATAACAACAATAGTGGGCTTCTATGGGGCACAATAATAAAAATATGGGGACTAGATGGGTACCACAATATAATAAGGGGGTTGTACTAATAACAATAACGGGTTACACTAGTAGTATAGGGGCCTAACATGCTCTTCTCCTTCAAAAAGTGTTGCCCTCAACGCTTGAGTAGTTCTTGATGCTTTTGTATAAACTTCTTGTCCTCCCATGTGGAATATTCAGCGGGTTAGTTCTTCCACTTAATGAGATACTCTAAAATTGATTGATTTCATAGCTGTCAAGTTCTTGTTTCTATGACTGCTCCAGGTTCCAATTTGATTTTTCCTTCTTCTTCAAGTTCTGGCAATATTGTTTGAATTGGGATATTCTGCAAGTTTCGAATGAGTGGCCACACTTCTTTGTCCTTCTTCCATTCATCCCTTGCTTCATTTAATCCAATCTGGTTGGATAATAGAAATAGCACAAAACAATGCTTCCACATCCTCATCCTTTCTTGAGAGTGCATCTGCAAAAAAAAAATTCTTCCCTTTGCTATAGATGATGTCAAAGTCATAACCCAACATATTCGTGACCCATTTTTTCAGCTCTTCTAAAGATAATAGTTGTTCTAAAAAGTATATAAGATTATCATGATCCATTTTTACCTTGAAGTGTCTTCCCATTTGGTAAGGTCGCCATTTCTTAAGTGCATGTAGTATTGCCAACATTTCCTTCTCATAAATAGCTTGCTTGAGATGTAGCAGTAAAAATACCCAATCACCTACATCAAACATTTTTCACTACAATGTTGATCTACCTCATGTTTCATTCGCTTTTGTACCAAAGTGGCATTATCCTTTAAAAGTTGGAGAGCTTGTTGTTGATGCTCGATGTGATCTTTCACTGCTTGAACCTTTTTCTTCTTGATATGTCCTTCTATCTTTAGAGTTTGAGGAGTGGTAATTTCTTCCAATCCTTTACAGTATATGGTCAGATTCTTTTCTTGATGCTCGATGTGATCTTTCACTTCTTGAACATTTTTCTTCTTGATATGTCCTTCTATCTTGATAGTTTGAGGAGTGGTAATTCCAGCCAATGAATTACAAGATATGGTTGGATTAATTTCTTCTTTCTCGATGTGATCTTTCACTTCTTGATCCTTTTTCTTCTTGATATGTCCTTATATCTTGAGAGTTTGAGGAGTGGTAATTCTTGCCAATGCTTTACAAGATATGGTCGGATTCATTTTTTCTTTATCTAGGGTTGGGTCCTGGCGCATATCCTCTTCATTTGAGGTTTCTTGATCCTTTTCTTCCTCCTCTTCATACTCTATGTAAAATAATTTCTTCTTAGCACACTTATGACCTTCAGTGCATTTTCTATCACAATTGTAACAAAGCCCTTTTTCTCTTTGTTCTTCCAATTGTTGTGGTGTAAGCCTTGTAGGTTGTGGAAGGCTAGGAGAAGAAACACTTCCATAATTATAGTCATGAGTGGTGGGATTCCTTGTTTTCATAATTTCGCTTTCAATTTTTCTTGCCAACTCGAATGCTTCCTCCAATGCATCAGGTTCCCAAAAACGAACCTCATATTGAACGTTATCCTTTAAAGTCCCTATGAAGACATCAATCCTTTGCTTCTCTGGAATATAATTTACCCTTCTATTCAATTTTTGAAAGTCTTCAATGTGCTCTTCCATTGAAACCTTTTGTTTGAGATTGATCAATTGGCTAAAGAAGGAGTTTCTCTTTGTATCCTCATAATGTGCTATCATTTCCTCCGTGAAAATTGACCACGTGACAAGTGGTTTACGAGAACAAACCCCTTTATACCATAAAAATTGATTCGGTTCTAAATAATTAGATGAAATACATACCTTTTGTAATAGTGGTACACCATGTAGATCAAAATATTTCTCCATCTGTAGTATCCAATTTACCGGATCCTTGCCATCAAACTTCCACATCTCGTTTTTTCTTGATTTTAGGAGCTCGACCTTGAAACAACTGTAACTCTATAATTTTGGATCTTCCAATTTTGAAATCATGAATTGCAGTAGCACTCTGTGTCTTCTTTCTAATGCCAACAGTCTGATCAAAATTGGATTCTCCAAGAAAGAGCTATGCACAATCTTCCAAGATGACCTGATTATATATCTTTCTAGAAGAGCGAACTTGTATGAAGTGTCACGTGTCACTATTTTGACCTTAGTATCTAAAAAATATACACAGGAAACTAAAGTCCGTCCACTTTCTGTGACTTCTTATGAAATTTTAATCAGATGCTCAAAACAAAAGTTATGATGATTTTCCCCAAGTCACCTGTTTGGAATGTAATTCAGGAGTCTCCAAAAAGACCAAATTCGTTAGATCATATCTCCGCAAATATTGCGCGACAAGCTCTAAACTTTGCACCCAAGGTATAGTACGATTTCTTATCAAATGGGTTTTTTTTGTAGCATCTGAAACGTCATAGAAAAAAAGTTATAGCGAAAATTCCACGATGACCTATTTGGAGAAGCTAAACCCTAGAATTCAAAGCTCTGATACCAAATGTTATGAAACTAGCTTAAGAAAAGATAGAAAAGATAGATCAACGCCTTAGAATTCAGCCTATTCAAGGGGGGCAACCTCCTTTACATTACATAAATAAATAATTCTTGGATGATACAAATGAGAAGACCTCCTTTCTATATATAGGGGTCTAAGGGATCATAATATAATCAGAGTCAACATAACAATAATAATGTAAGGGCACAATAATAACAATAGTGGGCTTCTATGGGGCACAATAATAACAATATGGGGACTAGATGGGTACAAAAATATAATAAGGGGGTTGTACTAATAATAATAAGGGGTTACAATAGTAGTATAGGGGCCTAACAGTTGAAATGGTTTAGTCATGGGTAGTAGTAACTTTCTCTATATATAGTAATTTAAAGTTTGATGATGATATTAATGTTTTACTTAGCGACGGAAAAGATCTAGTGAGACAAAAGGTAATGTTTTGGCTATAGATACTAGAGGAAGAAAACTAGAGAGAGGAATTAGGCCAGAATATTGAAACATGTCAAGGAAAGGAAAATCTAAATCATGATTGGGGATAGTGTGCTAGAAATGTGGGAAAAAATCACACCTGAAGAAATATTGTAAATCTCGGAAGGGAAAAGAAGGAGATGGACCTCAAGAGAAAAATTAAGCAGACAATGTAACAAGTGATGTGTTGCAATATGCTTTGATTATTCCATTAGAAAATATTATTGATGCCTGGGTTGTAGATTCAGGGGATTCATTCAATGCCACGCTTGATAGGAAACATTTTCATGACTATGTTCAAGGAGATTTTGGAAAAGTTTGTCTAGGTGATGATAAACCATGTAAAATCATTGGAATGGGTAAGGTTTTTATAAAAAACAAAATATAAACAAATGGTTATTAAAGGAGGTAAGGCATGTTCCATATATGAAGAAAATTATGATTTCAATAAGGAAATTGGGAGGTGAAGGTTGTGTAACTACATTTACAGACAAAACCTAGAAGGTCACTAAAGGAGCCATGATAATATCAAAATGAGAAAAGGTTGGTACACTGTATTTATGCAATAGTATTTCTAATTCTGCTAATGCTTTAACCTGCAAAGGAGAAGATATAACAAGCTAGCATCATAGGCTTGGAAACGTGAGTGAGAAGGGGATTGTTACATGCCATTTTGTTGCATCCAATCAAATGAACTCTAACTCAGCTCAATCATCATCCATTCGCACTTTCAAATCATCCCACACCAAGACAAAAGAATTCCTTTCCTAGAAGTACTGAAAATCCTGTATTTATTGGCCAAAATCCCTATTTTTGAGTATCAATGCAATTTCCTTTAGAAAAAACTGCAATAACATAGTTTTCGCACATGTGAACTGCACTGGTCAGTGCAGGTTACCTATTCAACAAGTGCGATGATTGTGGGAAATGAGTAAAAAATAAAATTTAATTTTGATATTTCTCTTTCTAGAAGCTTCGAGAGTGGTTTTAACCATTTACTATTGGATAAGACCTTGAAATCCTAATCTTCAATCCTTATCTCTTATCTCCTAAAACTTACCTCATCTTTATGTGGATCTAAGACATCGAATGGTAAATACCAAACCACTTAATTTAATTTATAAATTCACTTCCTCCTATAGAGTCTGAGTTGGATTTTGGAGACTCTTAGTTATTCTCTTATGTTGTGGATTTATGCCTAGAGGTGCATAATCCATCCATGTGCTTGAGGTATCATTAAAGGTTTTCTTTGTGAAAAATAAAGGACAAGATAGCTGAAAGAGATCTACAAGGTCAAGGCCCACAAGGGTTGTAATATTCTCATAATTTTAGTAATACAAAAGTGCCTTGTTTTCCTATACATTATGTGTCATTTATGCTAATGGATAACAATGAAGAATTGGCTTCTTGTTTATAGTAGTTTGTATATGTTATTTGTGTATTTTGGTTCTCTTGATTGTTTTTGATGTGTTGCAAGTTCCACCTTTTAGCATTTGGAGTTAGAGCTAAAGTGTGCAAGTAGGAAGAAATAAGGCGCTTGTGTTGGATTCCAGGGAAGTATTGTTCCCATTTTTCAAACTTCTCTAAGGAAACATAACAATTTTGTCCTGGTTGTTTCTAGATCAAGTCACTAGATCCACAAAAATTTATTCTTTCTGCAGAAGGAATTTATCCATAAAATAACATCATCACTCCATTGGGGAATGAGACGTTATTTAGTGGTTCCTTTTGCCTAGCCTTTCAGGGCCTCTAAAATTGACTCATTTTGTCTTGCTCATACTATTATTAGACTTAGGAAAGTTTGATTTCAAGCTTGGTTAGGGTTTGATTTACAAGTTGTAAAAAAAATTTGTCCCATCACACCCTTTCTTCTAAGACAATGTGATTCATTATAGTTTTCATGAGTAGTAAGTGTGATTCATTGCACTTTTTTGGAATCATTGCATCTTTTAAGTGCATTAAGTGAGATGCATCACAATTTTCTTGTGTGTTAAGTGCAATGATTGAATTCATTGCAGTTTTTATGTGTATTAAATGAGATCCATTACAGTTTTCTTGTGTATTAAATGTGATTATTCCTATAACTTGGAAATTTTGAATTCCCTTTCGATTGCTCTGAATTTTTCTTTAGTGGCAATATTTCTCCAAGTCTCTAGCCTGTTCAAGTTCTCTATAAATCCATCAACTTGTGTGTAATTGAGTTTGATTTCCTTTTGATAAGAGTTTTATTCATTTTTCTTCTTGTTATCAATTAGGGTTTGTGATGATTTTGGCTTTGTTATTGATTTGATTAAATACTTTCATGTTACAATTTTGATCACTGTGAATGTTTTTTATTCAATGATCCAAACAATTTAATTTTTTAATTACATTTAAAATTTAAAAAGAAAAGAAAAAGAAAATCTCATTTTCATTTGCATTAGGGCTTTGAATTTTTGCATTGGAAAAGTGAAAGTTGAAGATCTTGTTTGGAAGTTCTTGCTTTCTGCATTATTCTTTGAAATTCCATCCCTTCTTTAGATAGGTCTTCATTGAATGGAAAAATGTTATTTATCATGTTAGTTTCGTTATAGGAGTTCAGGTGAATTTGTTTCGAGCTGTGGAACTAAAACTTCAATGAAGATCAACTTTAAAATTTATTAATTAACCTAAGGAGAATTTAGAACATTAATAAAGCATTTAGTGGTATAGGCTAGAAGACATGTTTCATTGTCGTTAAACATAGGATTTTTCGTTAGTTGTCATTGTTACATTCTGGGTATGGTCCTTTGCTTTCCACTTACATCAAAGTATATCAAAATGTTCTTCCATGTACCTTTTGGTATATAGGATGGTGCTCCAAGTACAATGATTATATCAAAATTTCCCCATCGTATGGTTATGAATTTGACATCACTAATACACACCATGCTTCCATGTATCTTCAAGTATATTTTGGAATTCCCCACTAAGTTGGAAACCTACTATAGCTAACCAAGTCATCTTCCTTGTTATCTATGATACACCGAACACAACATTGAAGGAGATTGTTGGAATGTACTTAACTGTATATTGGAGTTCGTAATGACTTGGTAAACCCTTTTTTCTAGATACCCATCTATTTGTTTATTCGTGTTTTTAATTTTAAAAATCAATTAATTAACAATAGTAGACCTTAGGTTGAATATCACGGCAACAATTCTAGAGTCAACCAGTCAATGAAATCCCTCTAATAGGAATCATGGTCCTTTCCCTCAATTTGGAAATATTGGTGCTCCTTATATGGCTACATTGTCCCTTCTCGGATTTACCATAGGTTTACCATAGGTCAACCTCTTTGGCTCCAAATGTCCAAAATAGTCCACAACCAAGTCCTCCACCTGAACAATGTCAACCTCAAATTGATCCTTGAGTTGACCCTTTTCCTTCTTTACCTATTATTCCTTTATCCCTTTATTCTTCATTTCCTGATTAAAGTATTTATTCTAATGACTAGGAAGCTAAGAAGAATAAAAAATGCGAAGAAGAAGAAGAAAAATAAGTAGGGTGGTAACCAAGAAAAAAATGCTATGAATGCAGCTAATGTCGAGAAAGCTTCCAAGAAGCCCCACAAAGTTAAATTCCATTGAAAGTTATGTAAGGGTGACCACCTTTGTAGAGATTGTCTTAGTATTCCATATGTATTAGAAGTGTGTTCCATAGGCTCACATCAGCCTTTGTTGTTAACCTCTAGAGATAATGTTGGGGATGAACCAACAACTAGTTATAACAAGGTTCGTGGGAAAAAGAATCAAGTCAAGTTTCCATGTAGGTTGTGTTGGCATTATGGCACAGGTTTGGTGCTATGGCACAGGTGTTGTCCTTGATGGAAACTCACTCTGGTGTCAAATCACAGTTTAGGCACTCGGAAAGAAAAAAAAGATATATACGCAGGTTCACTTTGACGAAGACGCGTATACACGCGGGTTGGATGTTCCCAAGGCGCCTATGCGTATACACACACTTTCATGCAAGGAAAAGTGCGTACATGTGGGAGAACTTATTTTTGGTCCATTGTATTTGAACCTATGGTTTTGGGCCATGGTATCTCGTAATAAGTGTTGATCCCAAGTATTGGGTCCATGGTTTTGAATTGTTATGGTTTTTGGACAGTGGTATTGTGAAAGTCCTAAGGCTATAAAAGAGGAAGGAGATCATTTGGCAAGGAATATTTGAATTACTGAATATCTGATAAAGTGCTAGATCTGGAATACTGTGATTGGGTTATGGTGTAGATCTAGATCTGAATGAAGAACCTGAGCGCAAAAGGAAGGATAAGTTCTCTTGATGGGTCAAAATCTTAAAGCTTGAATAGTGGTATCTCTGTATGATTTTGATCTGTGATATGTGGTGCACGCTTGATCTATAAATCTGATAATCTGGGTTAACTAATGTCTGAATGATTGAAAGAGTGAATTATCCTTTATAGATCTGTACGCATGTTTAGTGAAGCTAAGGCGCATATACACGCAGTTTCTGCAAGTGAAAGAGGCGTATACACTGGTTGGTCTGGACGTAGAAGCGTATACACGCAGTTTTTGCAAGTGAAAGAAGCGTAAACGCAGGTTGGTCACGACGCAGAAGCGTATGCACATAGGTTTCTGAATAGTGAAGTAGCGTACATCTCTTGAATTATGTTTTAGCTGCTTCTGTTGTTTAGCTATAGTGTTCTGGGTTCATAATTGGTTTTTGATTACTGTTACTGTGTTCTAGGTACAGTAGTTGGAGAAGTGTTTATTTGATTGAGTAGTAATTGGTGAAAAGGAGATTGTTTGATGATTGATTGATATTCATGGATCTAGTCTGAAAATTTATGAAACGTGGTCCCTCGAAGAAAAGAGAGGGTTGTAGCTCTCTGCAGGTTGCAGCCTGCGTACTGGTAAAGGATTGCACCAGTACAGAATCATTGTAAAAAGAAGTTTCTAGTTGAAAAGATAGGGACATATTGCAGCAGGTGGTTTTCATCCACATTGGGTTTCCACCTTATATCTTATGTTCTTGTGTGTGATTGTCTTCTGCTCTATTTTACTATTCTTGGTTACTGTTTATATGATTCTGATGTACAGATTAATGTTCAACATCTGTAGAATATATTAAATTATAAGTCTGCATGGTATCGCGGGTTTCCTTATCTGTAGTTGCGTATATACGCGGTTTTCTCTAGATGAAGTAACGTATATGTTCTGGGTTTGAAAAGAAAATTGTTGACCAGATAATACTGATTCACCCCCCCCCCCCCCTTAGTATTATTTTCCAACAATTTGTATCAGAGCAGGTCCTTCAGAAGAATCTTGATCGCTTGAAGGAAGATCTATCATCATGAGCAACTATGAGAGAGAAGCATCGATCAGGCCACCAATTTGTGATGGGACCAACTTCGTCTATTGGAAGGTAAGAGTCACAGCCTATCTTCAATCTCTTGGTACAGAAGTATGGGATATCATAGATACAGGGTACACTTTTCCTTCAGCAACTCCTACAAATCTGGCTAAAAAGAAGTAGTTTGAAACAAATGCAAAGGCTGTCAATACTCTATTAGGATGTCTATCACAATCAGAATTCATCAAGGTGATGCAGTATAAAACTGCAAAAGAAATATGGGACAAGATCGTTCTGAGCTATGAAGGATATGAACAGGTAAAACGAGCAAAACTTCAAACCCTCAGAATTCAGTATGAAAATCTCATAATGTATAATGATGAAAGTGTGGCTAACTATTTCCTTTGTATAGATGAGATTGTTAATTGTATGGAAAACTTGGGTGAAGAAATAAAAGAGGTTGTTGTGGTTGAAAAGGTTCTAAGATCTTTGTCCTCTATGTTTGAATCAAAAGTTTCTGCAATAGAAGAAAATGCGAATCTTCAGAAAATTACCATGTCGTAACTACATGGAATTCTAACCGCTTATGAAATGAGGAAAGGAGGACCATCAGAAAGGAGAGAAGCTGCATTCAAGGCTTCAGGTAAAGGAGATTACTATGAGTCAGGACATATGTCAGAAGAAGAGGAAGAATCAAATTTTGTCAAGAACCTTCAAGAGGGTGTTGGAAGATTCAGATGTAAGTTACCCTTCAAATGTTTTTCTTGTGGAAGAGTTGGTCACTATGCTACCAAGTGTCCTCATAAAGATAAGCTTGACAAAGGTAAGGAACCTGTTAGATGGAACAAGAAACAGAATGTAAGTAACAAAAGCTACTACACTCATGAAGACAGTGATGGACTCTCAAATAGTGATGAAGATGAACAAGGTAATAGTTATAGACTTTTAATGGCTTTTGAAGATGATGATTTTATGGATGCTATAGATAAAGAAGGTCTTTATGAAGAGATTTCTAAACTCAAAATTTGTTTACAAGATAAAAATACGATTATTGATACTTTGCAATTTCAACTAGCTGAAAGGGAAAATCATCATGAAAAGTTAGAATGTGAAATTGTGGGACTTAGAAAAGAGATTAAGAAAACAAAAGCTCGTAATCTTAGATTTGTTAAAGGATTTGAAACTCTAGATGAGATTATCAATGTGCAACATTCTCCTCTAATCAAGACAAGTCTGGGATATAATGAAGAAACATCTCAAGCGCAGAAACCATCCACCTCCAAAAGTTATCTTGATGCAGCAAGGAGGAGTGAGCAAAGGCCCAATGGAGATCACCAAGTAAATCGGGGACAATTTACCTCAAGAATGAACAAAGAATACCTGGTAAATCGGGGGCAATCCACCTTAAGGATGAACATAAGCTGCAACCAGCCACAGGTAAAACCTTCTCAATTTGCCTCAAGAATGGATGACAATAGAAACTACAATCATTTGGTCGTAGATTTGATAATCGTAGGAGTTTCTTCAATGACCAATGCTTCTCGTGTCATAACTTTGGTCACAAAGCAGATCAATGTGTTTCCTATAAGACAATCATGACTAGAGAAGCTCAAAATCAAAGAAATATGACTGGGATCATGAAAAGAACCTACAATAACTTTTCTGCTCTTGAAAATGAAATAGAATGTTCTATTTGTAACAACTTCGGTCATGAAGATTCTGAATGAAAGAGAAAGTTTCGGCAGACAACTCAGAAGGAACAAACCTCAAGTGCCAAAACATGGAGAATGAAAGAACCACAACCAGAAAGATGTGGTATAGCCTTATATGCGAAAGGGCAAGAAAATCAATGGTACATCGACAGCGGATGTTCTAAACATATGATGGGTGATAAGGAAAAAATTCAGTCATATAGTGCCTTAGAGAAAGAGAAGAAGGTCTCATTTGGAAATGACACCCCTGTGCTCATAAAAGGTAAGGGTTCTATTCAGTTGAAAGAAAAGGTCAAAGTTGGAACTCTGATGTATGTTGATGGCTTAAAAAATAATCTATTGAGTCTCAGTCAGATGTGCGATCAAGGAACTGAGGTAATATTTCGATCAAATGGATGTAGTTTTCGTGATCTTGATACAGGAAAAACAGTGATCAAAGGAATAAGAACTCCAAATAATTTATACATATTCAAAGAAGAACAACATGAATGCCATCTAAGCAAGAATGATGAACATTGGCTATGGCACCAGAGATTGGGGCACCTAAGCTTCTCACAAATAAGGAAAGCATGCAAATACCAGGCAGTTCGTGGTCTTCCAGACATCAGAATTCCAGACAATAACATATTGCAGTCATGTCAGTTTGGGTAAGCAAACCAGAACTAACTTCCCTGAGAAGGAAGGATCAGCTAGCAGGCCACTTGAGCTTGTCATACTGATGTATGTGGTCCGTCTAGGAAAAGGTCACCTCGGGGAGAAGAATACTTTATATTATTCATTGACAACTATTCAAGGATGGTCTGGATAGGACTTATGAAGCACAAAGATGAAGACTTCGAAAAATTCAAATCCTTCAAAGCTTTGGTTGAAAACGAATCAGATCACAAAATTAAATGCCTCAGATCTGGTAGAGGTGGGGAGTTTACCTCAAATGAGTTTTTTGATTTTTGTGAAGAACATGGAATAAGAAGAGAATTCTCTACAGCCAGGACTCCTCAGCAAAATGGAGTAGTGGAAAGGATGAATAGAACAGTTCAACAAATGGCTCGTGTTATGCTTGATGAGTCTGAAACTCCCACAACTTTCTAGGGTGAAGCCATATTTGCTGCAGTTGTTATTCTAAATAAAACAAACGTCCGGGTGAACAACACTCAAACCCCTCATGAGCTCTGGCATGGTGAGACTCCTTTGGTAAAATATTTCAAAATTTTTGGGAGTAAATGCTACATCAAAAATACTGATGAAAATCTTGGCAAGTTTGAACCCAGAGGAGATGAAGGAATTCTTCTCGGTTACTCTCCCCACAGCAAAGCATACAAGTGTTACAATAAAAGGCTTGGAAAAATTGTTGAAAGTATTGATGTAGTGGTTGATGAAGATGAAAACACTCCTATGCATGTAAGATCTGAAGATTTCGAAGATTGAAGAGACTATTCATCTACATCAAATCAGATTCATGATGAAGAAAAGAGACCAATGAGGCACGAGAAAACATATAAGGATAGAAGAAAGACTCCATCCCAGGTACGTTCAGAAGGAATCATCCAGAATCTCAGATTTTGGGGGCAGAAGAGGCTGGTATACAAACAAGAAGAGCAATAGCAGAAGCTTCAAGCTATTTGGCATTACTCTCCTCCACTGAGCCACAAAATGTAAAAGAGGCATGCAAAGATGAATGTTGGGTCAAGGTAATGGATGATGAACTTGAGCAGATTGAAAAGAACAACACTTGGGAGTTGGTTCCTAGACCAAAATATAAGAATGTCATAGTGACAAAATGGATATTCAAAAACAAGTTGAATGAAAATGGGGAAGTTGTTAGAAATAAGGCCAGACTTGTTTGTAAAGGGTATGCTCAACAAGAATGAATAGACTTTGAAGAAACTTTTGCTCCCATTGCTAGACTTGAGGCCATCAGAATGTTCATTAATCTCTCTAGCTTTCAGAAATTCAAAGTATTTCAAATGGATGTGAAACCTGCCTTTCTGAATGGAGACTTAGAAGAAGAAGTGTACATTGAGCAACCATATGGATTCATTCTTGGAAATGATCCAAAACTTGTATGCAGACTTAAGAAGGCCCTCTATGGTCTTAAACAGGCTCCAAGGGATTGGTACTATCGTCTGGACAAATACCTTCATCAACAAAGTTTTTCAAAAGGATCGACAGATAGCAATCTTTATATAAAAATTGGAAATGACAAATTTCTAATACTTGTTGTGTATGTTGATGATATCATATTTGGCAGCAATGAAGAAGCTATGAGTCAAAATTTTGCCTTGGTGATGCAGAAAGAATTCAAAATGTCCTTGATTGGAGAGCTGACATATTTTCTTGGCTTACAAATCCAACAAAATGAAGGCGATATCCTTTTATCTCAAACCAAGTACCTCAAGCAGATCTTGAAGAAATATGGGATGGAGGATTTGAAACCTGTATGAAACCCGATGGTGACAGGACGCAGCCTCAGCACAAATGATGACTCGACAGCAGTGCATCAACCAACCTATAGATCTATGATTGGTAGTCTTCTCTATCTAACAGGAACCCGACCAGACATCATGCATGCAATGGGAATAGTTGGAAGATTTCAGGCAAATCCAAAGGAAACTCATCTTCAGGCAGTAAAGAGAATTTTTAAGTATCTTCAAGGAACTCAAAACTATGGTCTATGGTATCCTAGAGATATAGATCTCACTCTTCATGCTTATATAGATGCAGATTGGGCCGGAAGTGTGGATGACAGAAAACGCACTAGTGGTGGTGCATTCTTTATGGGTTCCAAATTAGTATCGTGGTTTAGCAAGAAACAGAGTTCGATTGCTTTATCTATAGCTGAAGTAGAATGTGTGGTTGTTTCATCTTGTTGCACACAACTCCTTTGGATGATGTAAACTTTGCAGGATTTTCAAATCACTTGTACTCTACCTATCTCCATCTTATGTGATAATACAAGTGCAATCAACATTTCAAAGAACCCAGTCATGAATTCAAAGACCAAGCACATACCAATCAAGTATCATTTTCTCTGGGAACAAGTGCTAGAACAAAAGGTCAAATTGGAGTATGTTCCCTCCAAGGAACAAGTTGCTGGTATACTCACCAAACCATTGCCCAGGGAGACATTTGAATACCTCAGACAGAAGCTGGGGGTTGTTGATGCATCATCCTGTTGTTGAATCTTGTCTATTGTACGTAGGTGGATACACATACATTTACCGGTCTATGTGGGTCGAATGGGTCTATCAGAGATCATCTGGCATAGGTTCAGGAGGAGCATATTTTCTTCTAATGACGCATTGTTGGCATTATCTTAGAAGTCCTTGGTTTGATTTCTCAAGAGTTTTCTGGTGGAGTAGATCAATGTGTGCTAGTTTGAAGGTTGATTATGTTGATAGTTGTTCTTGTCTCTATGTGATGTACTTATTTTCATATCAAGGTCATGTAACAGCCTATTTTTGTTTCCCCACTATGCCTGGGATGAATAAGTTTTGTCTATCTAATGTATTCCCACTTGGATGGGAGATGGATTTATGTTTGAGTCTTGATCATAGGAAGGTTACTTATAATGTATGGAGTCATGTTATTTCTTGTAGAACATCTTTTTGCAGACAACATTTCAGCACAGAGCATATACAAAGGGGGAGCTCGTTCAGAGTTTTCCGCAGGTACTCAGGGGGAGTATGGTAGTCCGCCGCTTTGCCCTTGATTTCAAAGGGGGAGAGTGATTGGTTGTTGTTGCCATCAAGTCCAAAGGGGGAGATTGTTGGCATTATGATACATATGTTGTACTTGATGGCAACCCACTCATCTTAGACGATAAATTATAGTGTAACAAAGTTCACGCACTTTCATGCAAAGAAAAGTTCATGCACTTTCATGCAGAGAAAAGTTCACTCACTTTCATGCAGAGAAAAGTTCACGCACTTTCACGCAGAGAAAAGGGCATGCACATGGGAAATCTTATGGTTGGTTCATGGTATTAGTCCGACAGTTTTTGATCCTATGGTTTTGGTCCATGGTATTCCATCCAAAAGAATTGAAACCAAGTATTGGGTCCGTGGTATTGTTTCTCAATGGTTTTGGTCCATGGTTTTGAGTGAGGACTAGCCTATAAAAAGGAAAGGAGATCATTTGGCTAAGGACAAGTGTTGAAAATATGAAGAAGATCAAGATCTGAATTTCTGATAATAGGTTGGTGAGACATTGTTGAATTTGAATCAAGGAGAAACTAGAGCATTATAAGTCATATCTACTGAAGAGAGCGGCAACGGCGCAGTGTGGAGGTGCGCAGAACCAGAGAAGAAGCAGGTGCGGAGTTGTGCAGACTCGTCACGACAGAGTGCAGATATCCGCAGGTTTCCTTCGATGAAGTTGCGGACCTTTCTTGAAATATATTTTACCTATCTTTTATCTGTTTCTACAGATATTTGGGTTTAAATTAGTGTCTGGTTACTGGTGTTATTTTCTGGTTACTGCATTCTGAAAAGTTATTTGTTTAAAGAAGATTGGGTGATGCACATGTACATGATGTTTTGGATCTAGTTTGAAAATTGATGAAACGTGGTCCCTGGAAAGAAAGAGAAGGTAGTAGCCTTCTATAGGTTAGCACCTACGTACTAGTATTTCAACTAGTACAAGAGCTAAGGGGGTTGTAGCTCCCTTCCAGAAGAAGCTGGAAAACGAGAGAGGGTTGTAGCTCTCTGCAGGTTGCAGCCTGCGTATTGGTAAAAGACTGCACCAGTACAAAATCATTGTAAGAAGAATTTTCTAATTGAAAGAAGATAGAGACATATTGCAGTAGGTGGTTTTCACCCACATTGGGTTTCCACCTTACATCTTGTGTTCCTTGGTGTGACTGTCTATTTTGTGTTCCTGCTTATTATTCTATGGTTCTCGCATACAGATTAATGACAAACATTTGAAGAATAAATTAAATTATAAGTTTGGAAGGTATATGCAAGTTTCAATTATCAGATATGAAAATATTTGTACAAATTGATAAGAGTTTGATAATACTGATTCACCCCCCCCCTCTCAGTATTATTTCCAACACAACACTTATCCAGGTCCCAACAAGCCATATTCATATCCCCATCTGCATCAATAGATACCAGGGCTAGCTATTGCACCACTTGTTTATTCAAGTGATGCCCCATCTCCTTATTATGAGTATGCATAACCTAACACTCTAGATCCTCCAGCACCAGCGCCCAACTCCCCATGCCTGCTCCCCCTCCACCATAACAACCACCTCCTCCACAAGGACAAGTGTATGCTTAGTAGAGTGGACCCAATCCCCCTAACCCCAAGAAAAAAAATAAGGGGAAGGGTAACTGGAACCAATAATCTCAAGGTAGTCAAGGCAACTAGGGTCCTCTATCTAATGCCCGTCAAGTTCTTCAACCTAATCTACCAACCCAACAATAGGGTGGTCACCAAAAGAAAAACAAGGTTCTTCGTACGAATAAACCTCGTTCCTATTGTGACATATATGGTCATTATACCCATGAGTGTCTTATTTTACCTCCGATGCGGCAAGTATGGGAAGCTCAGGCAACTTCTCAAGGATTGTAGCCCAACGCTCCTCCTCCCCCTCATGCTTCATCTCATCTGGAAATTCATACAAATCATTTCCCTCATCAAGGATACATAACTACCCAACCTACACAAGGTCAGACAGCTCAACCAGATTCACCATATGGTCACCATTATTATCAGATTGTTATGATGAGGTAAATATTGAGAAAGTCAACCTTCAAGCTTGATTGCGCTTGTACAACAATCCACCTGCTAAGTCAGTGACTAAGTCCCAACCCAAAGTTTCCACCGAACCTCTATTGTCATCCAATGGTACCTTATAGATCCCTAAGCATAAATTTGAGGTTATTCACAATATCCCCAAAGGTGTGTTACATCAAAATGTTGCTTCTACTAAAGCTGCCCATACATATAACATAGTAGATGACTTGGTGTAGTCTCCTACTGCCATGTCAATGCTAGAAGTCATATAGATGTGCCCATCCAAATGGAAAGCTCTACTATCTACCTTAGGTGTTGTGAATCCTCAAGATGATTGGATGATTTTCTTTCATGTTGACAAGTCAGAAAATCATCCCCTACTATCATCTATTGCATTTCAAATACCAGTCTCGATTAGAAACACCACTATTTAGTGGTGTATCATTGACGAAGGATACTCCACTTGTGTGATGGCTGCCAGTTTTTAGAATAAACTTGGTTCCCCTGACAAATCCCCATCCACCACCACTCTTCGGGCATGGGATGGTCATCCTTCACAATCTCTTGCCTTATATCGCTCTGTATTGACATTGAAGTCATTTATGCTCCCCTAGATTATAACATCCTTTTGGGTTGTAGTTATACTTGTGCAATGTTAGCTTTTGCATCTGCGGTTCACTGTAAGATGTGCTTCCCCACAATGGAAAGATCACCACCATCTATAAATTGACATACTATGACCCCAAATCCCATCACCTCAATCCAACATTTCATTCATGACTGACAATATGATTCTCACGTCCTTCACCAATGTCTCTCGAGGAGTTTATAAAGATTCCACTTTGCTTGGTTCTTACTATGGTCCACCACCTACCCCTTCTAAGTCTAGCTCATCTAGTGTTTTCATGCTCCAAGGATCGCAAGCTGCCCAAAAATGGTTTGCTATGCCTTCACAACAGACCACACCTCTACAACCTATTGTTCCTAACTCAATATAGTTTCCCTGTACTACTCCTCAAGGACCCTTTCCTTCAGATGGTATCTCTCCTAACCCATTTCCACCTGGAACCATTCCCCTATGCCTTAACCATCTTGGAGAATTTCCTCCAGGCCACTATCCTTCTAGTCAGATATCATTCGTATTTCCACCTCCTGGAGTTTATTCTGCACATGTCATGGATACGTTGAGTCTACCAAACATTACCTTGGGGATCTGAGTCTGGTACATCGATTCTCCATCAAACACTCCACCCAATAAACTTAAACCTTACACTACTTTAACCCTGATCCAACCTATTGTTCCTACCCCTTCCTTTTCTTCAGTTCCACATCAAATTCAAAAGGAGCCTACTCCTATTGTGAAATCATCTGGTGAGGGGGAAAAGCCCAGAAAAAGGGAATGAAAGACAAGGCACTCCCAGCAATTGTAGCTCCTCCTAATTTGCCAAAGCCTATTCCTCCTTATGCTTTATGTGATGTTGTCAGTCATGCCACCAATAACTGTCCTACACTCCCTCATGTTAAGGATGTATTCACTGATACCTTTTCTAATTCTAACATTCTTGAGGTCCATGTCACCTTACATGAGTCAGCTAATAAGAACAGATCATTACGCACAAATCACCCATGTGCTTTGTGTGATAATTATGGCCACTATTCCCATCGATGTCCCTGTCTTGTAGTGAGTCCAACTCTCCTCTACCCATGGATTCTAGTCCCACCCCTACACTGAAACAAGAGGTGTTAGATGATCCAAAATACAAAATTCATAGTTCACAAAGCTAGGATAGAATATTTATTTATTTAGAATATTTAATTAAATATTGGAGACACTTAGAAATAGAACATTGTTGTAAAGGATATGACATCTAGAATAATGTCGTATCTTAGGTTCCAATTTAGGAGTAGAGTTAGTAGATTGGTTAGAATTGCATTTATTGTAAATGGACACTTGTTAATTTAATAAGTAGTCCATAACTAGAATAGGTTAGGAAATTAAGCTTATATATAGTTCTTTCTCCTGATTGCAAGAGTGTTGGAGTGTGTGTGTAAATTCTTGCAAAATTATTATGTAATTTCTTTTTTGATTAATAAAATTGTGTGTTTGAGGACAATTCTACCATTATTGTGGTATCAAAGCTTCAATAATGCAGCTGATGTGAAGAGGAGATTCCAACTCTATAATTTTTTGGAAAACTCCATTGAATTGATTAGCGAATGATTGGTATGAAAATGTCTAGTTTTTGTTCAAAAGGAAAAGAAAAATTATTATTTTATTGATTTTAGATTTTTAAATCTGAAAATCAATTTTTTATTATTATCAAAATTTGCTTCCTATGTCTTGAATTTCAACACGTTATTTGGCCTTGATGACATGGGTCACCGGTGTTTGTGACTCTACTATTGTTGCTGCAAAAGTAACCGCATTGGTGACAAACACTGCAAGGGAGATTGGGGTGTCCCTCAACATGAGAAACAAAAAACCCAAAGAAGCCGACAAATTAACGATGAAGGGAATGGAGTATTTCCACACACATAGGAGATTGATCCAATGTTCTATATAATCAATTAACCATCCAAATACAAACCTCTGTTTGGTGGGTAAAAATAATTTTCTCTTCTGGTTTTTCTCTTCAGAGATGAGGGCACCTCTCTTTATCAATGCATTTGTTGTTCCCCATACTAATCTTATTGTTACCATCACTTCCATGCCCATTTTTTTGCAACACATTAACCAACATCCATCTATTTTTAGCCTCGTTTACTCATTGCAACATAATCAACCATAGACCATGCTTGTGTGTTTAATTGATGCGAGATCTTGCAACTTTAAATCTGTACAGGTTATCACAATTTTTTTTGTTGAATTTATGCAGCCCCCATTTGCAACAAGAAACTATTGTTTACTGTTTTCCAGCATGAGCCAACCAACAAGCAACCAACAAGTAGCATGAGCCAACTAGCAAGCAACCAGCAAGTAGCATGAGCCAACCAGTAAGTGTTGGGTAGCGCAAGCCCCGCAGAATGAGTATGGGGTGCAAAGCCCAGAATTTTGGGTAATATTAGGATACAAGACTTCGCGGAAAGCGCGGAGCATGAACTATAGGAGGTTGAGTCAAAAGGTAGTCCACTTGAAAATAATGTAAAGAAATAGTAATAGAGTCAACCCACGGAGGGATCGCGAGCCAAGGGAAAGTATAAATAGAGCATTGCTCTATGAGGGAAAGGTAGTTCTTTTGGAAGATGGAATGTAATGGGTCTTTAAAGGAAATAGCCTTAAATAGTCTGTAAGTTCGAGTCAAGGGAGTAGGATAGAATGTAGAATCTTTGTAGCTATGTGCGCAGAGGCCTGGAAAGTCCACAGCTGTGTGCGCAGACCCCTGTAGCTGAGTGCGCAGGGTGGATCTGGATGTATTGTTGAGGACTGGTAATAAAGATAAGTTTCTTCTAAATTTTGTGTTACTTGTGACTTTACTCTTTTATGATAAATGAACTGTTATTATTTCTGCATTTGCTACAATTGAATACATGTGAACTGGGTTAATCTTGATGTGCGAAGTAACCAAAAGTAATAAATGTTTGCTTAAAGATCGCTTTAACTAGTTCAAACTAGTAATAAGTGATTCAATCTGTAATAAGCGCAATAAGGGTATTCCGATCTGCACGGATCTGGCGCAGTGCGAGGCTGAAGAACAGTGCATGAACCCCAAACCACATCTAAGACATCCCCAAGGTGTGGAAACCTAGTTCTATCACCCTCCCATAAAACCTCGGGTGAGATCTCAGTCCGCGCTTCATGGGATGTTGCTGAAAGGTTTAGTAGCTACGAGATTTGTTTGGCTAAATAAATCTTCCGAACCTAGGTCAAGCCCAAATAATCCAACAAATGGTTCTGTTGCCTGGACCGAGATCTACCTAAGGGGTGTCTGGTGTGAAAGGCAGGGACACTAGAGAAAAGAGCAATGAAAGATCAGGCCGATAGTAATGGCGAGTGCCATCCAGTTACTAGTATTCAAAGGAGTAGGCAGTGAAGATCTAGAAAAGTTTTGGTTTGTATTGAATTCAATATGGAACTCCCAATAGATCACAGATGATAATATCAAGAAATCCATCTTAGTCAGCACACTACAGGACTGAGTGCTAACATGGTATATGAAGTATTCAAGCATTGACCCAATGGAGGGGATAGCAGAAATCCACATGGAATTAAAAAAGGAGTTCAACCGGCCAAAATCATAATCGTAGTCAGTCGTGGGATTCAAAGAGATCACAATGATGCCTGGTGAGACCCTGTGGGATCTAGATCAAAGGTTAAAAAGCACTATTTGTGAGGCCAACATGACCCTGACAGATGCACAACATTGCGCTTGGTTCATCACATCACTAACACCATATCTTAAATTGGCTTTGTCATAGCAGAAGATATCAACCCAAGCAGAAGCACCGAAGGTAGCAATGCAGCTGCACGAAACCCTAGTACAAGACCCACAGTTGGGAGTTCAGCAAATCCAAGCTTAGGTCTAGAATTTTTGTTTGGAAATACAAAAGTTAAAACAAGACTAAACACTGGAAGTTCAGGAAGAAGTTTGGTGCATCAAGTGGAGGGGCCAGGGACATGATAAAGACCATTGTCCAGTCGCGGCGAATATTGTGGTCATGGGGGGACCATCACCATTATGACTAGAGCCATAGGCAGGGCCGAGTGTGATCGCCTTGCTCTGGTGTGCAATCTGTTAAGTAGGGGGAAAACACAACACGAATAATTTCCACTTGTTGTCGAAATATAATCAGACCCCCCAATAGCTCTTTTGCAACTTTTGTAGATTGGTGGGTCATGAGGAAAGGGATTTTTGGATGTTGGTAGATCAGGCATTTTCCTACCGAATGCAGATTGAGGGGCGAGGTCAAAATCCAAGTGCAATGTTTGCGCGCGGTGGATTCCAAGGACGAGGTTGAGGACGGGGTGAAATGGGACCAGGAAGGGGTCGAGGACATCTAATTTGTTAAAATTATGGAGGACCAGGACATTACATGTAGGATTGCACAAATCCAACTCGAATATCATGTCCCTATTGCGAGCAATTCGACCATGAACTGCTAGATTGCCTTATGTTGCTAGCACAGATTTGTGAAAAAAGGACAACACCTCCTACGATGACAGAAAATTTGCAGATGATAAGGGCCAAACCACGCGATGAAGAATCTAAAGTAAATATGGTACTAAGGGGCGATGCAACCTTAGAAGGGGATCAGTCTAAGCCATACAAAGGTCCCTCGATGTTGACAACTTTTCTAGAAACCTGCCTGAAGTTACTTCGTGATAATAGGGTAGTGAAAGGACTGCAGGAGGTAATTAACAGATACGTAGGATGGGGGGAACCTCGCATAGTCTGATGAATGAGGAGCCATATGTTGCGGACTGGACAAGAAATGTGATTAACAACGCAAATTGGTGACTATGAGATGGATCAGGTCATTCTGGAACCTCGGTTTGGATGCAAACGTCTTGCCTAAGCAGACATGGGAGCATATCAGCAAGCTCCCCCCTCCAATGGTCTCCAATCCAATTACGGATGGAAAATTAGGAGAAGATCTTGCCCATGGGTGGGCTGCAAGGAATCACTGTAGACCTAGATGGTGTGAGCACTAGAATGAACTTTGAAGTTATTAAGATAGTGGATGAAAAAGGCTTGTACCCCGTGTTGCTGGGAATAGATTGGGCCATCGACATGAATGGGATTATTAATCTCAAGTAGAGGAGGATGACATTTGAGAAAAATTTGTTCCACGTAGTTGTTCCACCAGATCCAACTGAGGGACCCCACTACATGGAACATGTGCGCAACGACGAGTAGGACGGAGCATTGGATTGCATCTACCAAATTGCTGCACAAAGGCCAATAAAGGGTAAGGTAATGGAGGAATAGAGAATTTCACAGGTTTACACGAAACCATACACCAATGATTCGGAGGAAGAAGACGAGGAATGGTCGAATAGAATGAATGGGGCAACTACTTTAAACTGCAATATGCTGACAAAATCCATGTACTACTTTAAAGCTCAGGACTGCAAGCTGTCGGTGTATGACAAATTATTGGAAAGCTTGAGAGCACAGTACCATAGTACCAGCAATTTGATGCGCTCAAATGAGCATTGCACAAGACACTGGTGTGATGGTGGGGTACCCACAAAGGAACCTTCACAGATTGGCGAAGCTATAAGCGCATGATGCAGATACAATTTGGGAAGCCAACACTCCAACTAATGGAGAAATATGATGGACGAGAGAATCCGCACATACACCTAAGAAAATGGACCAAAGCCTATGGCGAGGAGCCACAACCAGAATGGGTGCACCTATTTTATCATACCTTGGATGTCATCCTAAGGAATTGGTATATTGAAACAGAGCTCCGACATGGCACAGGGGAGTGGGATATCTTGCGTGAAAGGTTTCTGTCAAAATTTGTTTTTGAGGATCAATGGATGGATATAGTGGAAGACTCATTAAAGCTTGTAAAGACCACAATTTTCAAGATGCCGCTAGAACCAGAAGAAGTCATGCAACCAGACTGGTCGCAATAGCTGAGCCGGGCCTTGGAATGTTACAATGTAAAAGTAGAAGGTGACAAGGATGATCCGCATGACATCAATATACCAGAATCCAAAGGAAGTTGAGAAGTGCGCGGCCCTGAAATAGAAGATCCAGACGTTGCAGAACCATTAAAAATGAAGCAAGTGAATATCAAAACAGAGGAAGAACTAAAGTATGCTACACTTGGGAATTACTGGGATGACGCTATAGTGGAAAAGGTCGTCGAGCTGCTCCAGGAGTATCGAGACCTAGTCCCTACCAAGATTATGGAGCTGAAAGGGATTCAAGATGAACTAGGAATGATGAAGATAACTTTGAAGCCTGACACAAAGCCAGTAAAGTAGTGACCTTACCAATTGAATCAAAAATACAAAGCAAAAGTACGAGAAGAACAGGACAAGATGCTGGCAGTTGGGATCATTGAACCAGTCGAGGAGTCTGATTAGGTAAGTCTGATGGTGGTATAGGAGAAGAAACAGAAGGGTGAGATCTGCATCTGCATGCATCTACAGAAACTCAATGATGCTTGTGTTAACGATCCATTTCATACACCTTTTACCGTTGAAGTCTTAGAAAATGTGGGTGGGCATGAAGCATATTCCTTTACGGACGGGTTCTTTGGATACCATCAGATCAAGATCGTGCCAAAAGATCGAAGCAAGGCAACATTTTCTATGAAATGGGGTTGTTTTTAGTATACGGTGATGCCATTTGGGCTGAAGAACGTGTCAGAAATATTTTCCCACATTGTGGTAGCTGCATTCAAGGAATTTATACATAAATTCTTGGAAGTCTATCTTGATGATTGGACCATCTTTGGGCTGGTTAGGAAACATACTGAGAGCTTATGATTAATTCTAGATACATGCCATCGACACCAGATTGTGCTCAATCTAAGGAAGTGTACATTCCTTGTTCCTTTTGGGAACTTCCTTCGTGGGCTGTTGCCGAAAGGGTTAGTAGTTGCGGGATTTGTTTGGTTAAATAATTCTTCCGAACCTGGGTCAAGCCCAAATAAGCCAACAGTAAGCAGTCAATGAGCATCTTTAAATCTGAGCACATAGTAGAAGCGTTGCATTGTTCCTTGGGGAGTGGAAGCTTGGTAGCACCGCGTAAGAAAAAAATGGGAATTGTTTGTGAGAGGCAGCACATATTTCTAGTATAAGGACGCAGTGCTGAGCTAAACTTTGTGCCTAGATAATGTGCAACGTACACAGCGTGCCTCATAAATTAGAGAAAGGAGCTCGATTTACCTATGCATAGTTATTAGTAAATGGATCTAAGGCAAAGTACACAAGAATATTTTAGTGCAGACTTGTAGTAGTGCAATGACAAAGCGTATGGAATTTTTACATTAAATGCATTTTTTATATATCTGGTTTTTGGCATATCTACAATTTGATTAAAATTGAACTCATATATAATGGTAATTTTTACTATGGTACCATGGTTGGAGGAACTTATTGTTATTTGTAATATTTTTTTAGGAGTAATAAGGTGTGAAAGGATCATTTGTAACTTTTGTGGAGTGGTAAAATTTTGTAATTCTTGGAGTAATAAGGAGATTCTATCTTTTGTAAGTTTTCATTTTTTATTTGGAGAGATAAGTGCAACATTGTAACTCAAACAAATTTTTTACTTTGAGGGAGGTTAGAGTAAATTTTGCATAAAACATTGGAAGGATTGTAAATTAGTCAAATTTTGAAAGATTTCATTGTAAAATTCTTAAGAGAAATTGATTAGAGCCAAGTGCAAAGCTCAGTCATTTTTCTCCTTCAATCTCTACATGAGGGTCAAGGCCAAGCCCTGATACATAATTTTTGTGTGGCGTGTTTTGTGTGACGTGTTTCTCAACTCTTTTCTATTCTTGATTTTTTTGGTGTAGAGATTCAAACCTACAATGTCAAAGTTAATTAATCTGTTCTCTGATTCTGATAAGCTTGAAGGGGTAAAATAATACAAGACATGGAAATGTCTCATTGAAAGCACTCTAATATATAATGAATTGTGGCAAGACATATGTGATGGAGACATTAAGCCTAATATACCCACAGATGTAACTTCACTTGCAAAATGGGAAGTTAAAAATGTCAAGGTACTAGCTCTTATAAAGAATTCAGTTAATGATGAGATGTATATTCATATTAAAAACACCTCAAATGCATGGTCTGCTTTGTGTCCTTTCAAAAATCTATTTGATACACAACCTGAATAAAAAAAGGTTGATCTACAACTTCAGTTGCTTCAACAAAAACTAACTGAAGGAGGAGATGTCCTTGAGTATATCTCCAGGCTTAAAAATATTAAGCAAGAAATAGTAAAAGCTAGATTTCCAACATTAGATGACAGTTTCATGACCAAAATTCTAATTGCTGGATTGCCTTCTTCTTACACACATTTTTTGGAAACTCTACAAGTGAACAAAAAGTTAGATAAATTAAAGTTTGATGAGCTAAGTGAAATGTTGGCTCAACATGGCAAAACGTTTGAGAAGAAGAAACAAGGGGAATATTTCTTCTTCACAGAGGTCAGGACAAGTAAATCATCAACTGACAATTCTAGAGGAAGAGGACATTTCAATCAACATCCAGCAACACATAGTGGACAAGGCGTGGAAGAAGCAAAAATAGAGGAAACTCTTAAGGAAGAGGAAATAGTCAAGGCAGAGGAAATTTTCAAAATAGAGACAACTTTCAAGGTAGAGGAAACAGTCAAGGAGGAGGTCAAAGTCAAGGCAGAGGGAAAACTCAAAGTAGAGGTCAAAGTAGAGGGGGAGGATAGTATCAATGAAGAGGCAGAGACTTGAATCAAATTGTTTGCAGAAGATGTAACAAAGTGGGCCATTTCGCAAAAGATTATAGAACTTCCATTAATAAAATTCCAAAGTTCCATCAAAACATAACTCAATTTTCCACTGATCAGATAATGATGGTTCAAAAAAGTCAAATAGAAAAATCAGTAGAATTAGTTTCCACTTTTTTCAAAGTGATTATGAAGATGCATGGATTTTAGATACAAGAGCAACTCAACACATGACTTTTCGACAAGACTTCTTTTGGAACTTCAACCATTCCACCTTAGTTCAATCTTTCTTGTTGATGATACAAAACATACTCCTTATGGAAAGGGTGTCGTTAAAGTTTATCTTCCTGACATTGGAGAAAGATTGATTTCAAATGTATGGTATGTACCCACCTTTAAAAAGAATTTGTTGTCTTTAGTCTTGATCTGACAAGTTGGACATGAGGTGGTTTTGTAGGATGGACTAGTTAAAATTAATTCAATCAAACAAAACATGAAAACAATGATGACATGATATGAAGATAAAAAATTGTTAAGGATGAAAGGAACAATTATTCCAAGGAATTCTGACTTTGCAGGTGCAGCAAGCACAAACATTGCACCTATCAGATTATGCCATGTGAGATATGGACATCTAAACTTTGACAGTCTCTCTCAACTGCAAAAACACGGAATGGTTATGGGACTTCCTACCTTAAAGAAAGAAAATGCAAGATGTGAAGCTTGCATTTATGGAAAACAACGTCAAGATACTTTCCCGACAAGTTCATGGCGAGAAAACATGCATTTGCAATTAAAACACAGTGACATTTGTGGACCCTTGCAAGCTTCTCTAGGAGGTTGCAAATATTTCTTACTCTTTATTGATGATTTTAGCATAATGACATGGGTTTACTTCTTGAATCATAAGGCATTTGAAAAGTTTAAAACTTTTCGTCAACTTGTTGAAAATGAATTCAAGGAAAAGCTTGGCACTCTTAGAACTGACAATGGAGGAGAATTCACTTCAAATGAATTTAAAAGTTATTGCAGAGACATTGGGATCAAACGACATATTTCAAATGTCTAAACTTCACAACAAAATGGAGTAGTAGAAAGAATGAATCACACTTTGTTAGGAACGACGAGATCTATGTTAACTTTTAAATCTATGTTAACTTTTAAAAAGTTAAGTCCTATTTATTGGGTAGAAGCAATTCCTACAATTGTTTACTTAAGGAACAGGTCTCTCACTGCTTCTTTGGATGGAATCACACCTTATGAAGCATGGTTTAGTTTCACACCTAAAGTTAAACACCTTAGATTTTTTGGTTACATGTGTTATGCCTTAGTTCCAAAAGAAAAACAAACTAAGCTTGACTCACAAAGTTTGAAATGCACAATGATTGGATATTCGGATGAGAAGAAAGGGTACAAGCTTCTATCAAATGGGAAATTTATTGTCAGCAGAGATGTAATTTTTTATGAAACTGAGAGTAAGAGTGTTAAAGAAATAGAACATATTCTTAAAAAATTGGAAACAAAAGGAGATAAAAGAAAAGTAAACATTCAAAGTCAACCAAGTTCAAAAAATTGGTATGAACTTGATTTTCCTTCCTCTAAAGATGATTCATCCAGTCCATCTACTTCACCAACACAATTTGGGTCTTCTGGTAGTTCATCAGAATCTCTTGGTAGAAGTAGTTCTACTGACAATAATTCTCCGCTCCCAGAATTTGCAGTTGATCAACGTACCTCTTTTTACATTAATCCTCTTTATAATGATGGTGACTTTTCAGAATCTCAAATAAGTGAACATCAATTGCCAAAATGGGTTGTTCAACTTTTGAAATATGTAAGGCCCGATGAGAAAAATAAAATAGGAACAAGGGAGTCCACCATAAATGAAAGAAATTTTTCCTTAATCATGAATGATGTTATTGAACCCTCCAAGTACAAAGAGGCAACAAAATATAAGGAATGACAACAAGCTATGATTGAAGAATATAAGGCAGTTCAAGACAACAACACTTGGAAACTTGTTGATTGTCCTCAAAATGTTAAACCCATAAGATGAAAATGGGTTTACAGAATTAAGGACAACCAAAATGGAGAAATCGACAAGTACAAAGCTAGACTTATGGCTAAGGGTTTTGCGTAGCAGGAAGGCATTGATTATGAGGAGACTTTTGCTCCTACAACAAAATGGAACAACATCCACTTAACACTTGCATTAGCAGCACAAAAAGGATGGAAAGTGCATCATATGGATGTAAAGAGTGCTTTCCTCAACGGAGACTTAGAATAAGATGTATATATGACACAACCGCCAGGTTTTGAAATTGAAGGGAAGGAACATAAAGTATATAAATTGATTAAGGCTTTATATGGGTTAAAACAAGCTCCACGACCTTGGTATGCCAAAATGGATGAATACCTTCGGAAAGTTGGCTTTCAATGAAGTAAATCTGATGATACTTTGTATGTACGTCAACAGGGTCAAAATCTGGTGATTCTTGTTATGTATGTAGATGATTTGATCATTACTGGAAACAATGACGATCATATTGTACAGGCGAAAAAGGAGTTACATGCAAGTTTTAAGATGATAGACTTGGGACTACTTCACTACTATATTGGAGTTGAAGTATTCCAACGTCCACATCATATTTTCATTTCTCAGAGTAAGTATGTAGCAAAAGTTCTTCAACACTTCAAAATGCAGAACTGCAAGCCCATTCTTACCCCCATGGAACAAAACTTGAAACTTTCAAAATTTGAAAGGGGGGGAGGAAAGGTGGACAACACTACTTATAGACAGTTGATTGGCAACTTGTTTTATCTGAAAATGACTCAACCAGATCTATATTATGCAATTAGTATTCTTTCATGCTTTATGCATAAACCACAAGATAACCATTGGAATGCAGCCAAAAGTGTTCTACGATATATCCAAGGAACAAAAGATTTTGGTCTTCTTTACAAACAGACTAAAAACTTTGTACTTGGCAGATTTTTAGATGCTGACTTTACTGGCATTATTGATGATCGAGCATCAACCTCTGGCTATTTAATGAACATGGGGTTAGCTGTAGTATCTTGGAGTTGCAAGAAACAAGCTACAATGGCCACTTCTTCAGCCGAAGCAGAATACATATCAGCATGGGAAATAACATGTGAAATTGTTTGGTTGCACAGAGTTTTGCAGGATTTGGGCATTCCTCAAGTAGAAGCTACATCATTATACATCGACAGCCAGTCAACCATAAATATTTCCAAGAATCCAATTTTTCATTCCAAAACAAAACATGTGGACACTAAGTATCATCACATTAGATCGCTCATTACCAAGGATGTCATCAAGCCATTTTATTGTCCTTCAGAAGATTAGGTCTCCGATATTTTCACAAAACCACTTGGCAGGATCAAATTTACTAAGTTTAGAGATGAACTTGGTATCTGTTGTAATGTATCTTTGGATCATAGGGGGAAATGTTAGATGATCCAAAATAGAAAACTCATAGTTCACAAAGTTAGGATATAATATTTATTTATTTAGAATATTTAATTAAATATTGGAGACACTTAGAAATATAATATTGCTTTAAAAGAGCATCTAGAATAATGTCGTATCTTAGGCTCCAATTTAGGAGTAGAGTTAGTAGATTGGTTAGAATTACATTTATTGTAAATGGACACTTATTAATTTAATAAGTAGTCCATAGCTAGAATAGGTTAGGAAATTAAGCTTACATATAGTTCTTAATAAGTAGTCTATTTAAAACGTAGTACATTTAATAAGTAGTCCATCTAATAAGTAGTCCATTTAATAAGTAGTCCATCTACTTCGAACCCATGAATTGTAAATCACCCATTGTGATCCCTCCCACTGATGTCGAGATGATGGATAGTACCTCTTATATTCTCTACCTGTCATCATCCATGAGATCGATGCCTTGGAACTCCCCTGATATCTCCTATTGTGATTCTATTAACCTTATTTGATGAACACCCGGGTCTCAAAATCAGTAGATATTCCATCTACTTGTCATATGTCTCTGAACCTTGACGATGAATATGTGAACCTTGTATCTCATGAAGATGCTTCAGGTAGCTCTTTGCCATCATGTGATCCTTCTTCCTCCAGTCTTCCCATCTTCCATTATGATGAAGGCATCATGGAAGCTATGACCACCCCTAATTATCCTTGGGATGATATGAACCATCATGTTTACTTGATTAAGTAATAAACCCATGACCAATATGATGTGGAGTCCAAATACTTCATCCATGATGAGGTCGACTGGTTCAAAAATCCCTCACTTCGAACCCATGAATTCAAACCACATCTACCTTGTGGCCATTACATTAACACCCAATGTTTGGGCAAGGGGGCATACTCGTTATGGGATCCATAAGGATAAATCCTCCCCAATCCTCGAAATGCACTCTACCTCAAGAAACTTTACCCATAACATTTCCCATTGAAATGCATGTATATCTTTCTTTCTTCTTTCATTTAGGTAGTTTGCATCCCCCACATTCTTACACATTATCTTCTTGCGTTTTTCATATGCATCTATCATCCACACATTATATTTGTTTTGCCTATGGTGCGAGTTGCTTCACAAAGAATCTTGCCTCGGCATCTTGGGTGATTTTCACCCCCATGCATTTGTTAGTCCACTCCAATTGCATTTGTATTAGATTTTCCACCAATAACTAGGATGAATATGATGTTGTGATAGGTTTGTTAGCTAATGCCCTTTACCATCACATCCTTCACCTTCATGTTTGTCTTGATTCCTTGCTACTTGTCATGCAATTGAATGGAATTTATCATGTGCATAATCATGTCCTATTTAGAAAATATCTACGAGTTAAGATTTTGGTGTGTGAATTTGAATCCATTTCATTCAATTATGTTCCTAGAGCCCAGAATCACTATGTAGATACTATTGCAAACAAAATTATAAATTGGCATTTATCACATGTAATAAGACATCCATAAATAAATGGCGAACCAAAATTGTCACAAAATATGCATAATCATAAATATGTATCATAATACAATGTTTTGAGTCCACTACTCTAAATACATCTGACATGCTCACTTACATGTTATAATAAAAACAAAATGGGAACCCACATGTCTCTATGCCTAATCACTATCATATGGAGGCTCCCATGCCAATGACTCCATTCCCCATCTTGTAGATCATGTATTGCTTGACTGACCATCACAAGGCACCTCGTGATTCCCCACTATTCGGGGGGAAGACCTGTGCACTCATATTTATACTAATCTTCTAGATCATGCCACTTATGCTCTATCACGTTGGTCGCTAGCACATCATATCTCCGTCGGAGATCCTCAAGAAAAACACAATCACTTAGTCTCTGTCATGATGAGGTACCACCCTGATCAGTAGCCCCTAGCACTGCATCTAGTCCTATATATCTTTCCGGCCTCATCGGTACTATATCTGCATACCACAAAGTTTGAAAATTAGTACCACATACATATATTAATTAAACTATAAATGCATCAAATATATAGCAACTTTCACTAACCATATGGGCCCCATGTTCATTCAAGTGGAAGTGGTAAGTCAGGATCCCCTTGATAGTTCATGCCACTGTATGGATAGTCGTCTATGTATAGTGGCATATGGTCCCAATGAGTGAAAAACTAAGGTCAAAACACTCCCTGGACTCCCCCTCCTCCACCTCATCTCAGTAGATGGCCCCAACGATGCATCTTGGGCTCCTGTGGGCCCCCATCATGGATCTGAACATGAGGTTGCATAGTGTGGATCTTCTCAAAGAAGATTGAGCATAAAACTATCCCAAATGAACAACTATCATTTTTCCTCCACCTGCATAATTTCAACTATCGTTTCAACGAAGAAAACATCATCTGGGCCCATCCATAGTAGGTCCCTCCCAGTACACTCTCCACTAGCATCATCTACCCTCTTGTGATATGGTGGAAGTCATGACTACCATAGATTCGTAGCACCACTTTAGTTGTAGCTCGTGTCTCTAACCTCTCCAATTCTTTGATCTGTATGGTCCTACCCTTTGGATGACTCCCTGATGTTAGTGTTGGTATCTTCATCCCTCCATCAGTGATCAAATTCTCTTTTTGCATGCATTTTAGGTGTCTCACCTAATCAGTTGCATTCCATTCGGTCATGGATCAACTGATGGTAGTGGTTCATTATCAAATTTCCCTCATGGTCTTTACTTGTTGGCCTATTTTCACAAGTTCAAGTCATTTACAGTCATTTTTGTCATTTACATTTGCAAAAGCCATTTTTTAGGGTTTTCAAGTCTTATTAGGTCTAGGGTTTGCTACAATGGTCTTCAAAAGCTCAATAAGTGGTTAGCAGGCACATGAGGATGTTTAATAAGTTCATAAAATCACAAATTTCACTGATGATTTGCTTCATAAAGGGTTTTTACCTCAAAACTCTATTTTGAGGTGAAAACAAAGTTTTTCTATTTTCATGTACAAATTTATGTAATTTTAATGTTTCATATGTAATAAAGCATCATCTGTAGCCCTTGGGCACCTTGCCAAACTCCAGCACTCCAGCTACTACAAAAGAAACAAAAACATTCAAGCACCAGTCCATCAAAAGACAAGAAAAAGAGCCAAACTGCAAAAACAGGGTTTTAAAAGTAAAGTGAAAGGGAACTTTAAAAAGTGGGTTTTTCTAAATGAAAAATTAAAGTCAAAATGTATATAAAGTGATCCTTGGTGTTAGAAGTCCTCATTCGTGATAAAGCGAGAGAGAAAGAGAAAAAAATCGCATTTGAAAAGAAACTAGTGAAAATCGCAGCAAAAAACCTCCAATTTTTAGTGGCGCGATGCACCTGGTCGTTGGCGCGGTGCACCTGTTAGGTGCTATGCACTGGGTGCAGGATTTACAAAAACATTTCAACGTGCATGATGCACCTGTTAGGTGCTATGCACCTGGGTGTTGGCACGGCGCATCTGTCAGCTGAACCCAAAAACTCATTTAATCAATTTTCCAAGCCTCCAAATTCACAAACAACCTCTCTACAAGTAAGTACATCCTCCCATTTTCCCTAGCAAAATATTTTGTCATCCATGATGGTGATGTGAGTGCTTAAAAAATGAAACCCTTATTGCCTCAAAGTTGTGTTGTCAAAACTGCCTAGGGTTTTTGTTGTTTTCACCCCTGTTGTATAATTCTCCCACATCCCATCCCCTTGCACTAAATTTCCCTATTTCCATTCCCTTTCCCTCTCCCATTCACACTCACCTTATCCCCTATCACCAAACCCTAAGCCCTATGCATAATTCCCACTATTTCCCAAACCTTAATTCCCTTTTCCTAAACCCTATCATTCCCTAAAAATCCTACAACCATCATCAAAACCCTCCTTTGCACTTATACTGTCAGTCAACCCATCAAATCCCAAAAAGAAAACAACAGTCACCAATACTTAAGAAAATCTCTTCATACTCATGTTTCTACATTCTACATTTGCAAATATGGAAACAGATTCAACTTATGAAATGGATGAGGAAACTATGAGTGATTCCTCCCAAGAGACTCATGCACCAAGAAAACCACATAAGGGAGGAAAACACATCCGGGAGGAGCCCACCACACTCATAGAGTTACTAGCTTGTCCTCTTGCAGTAACATGTTTTAAACATCAGTCTTACTACCAGTTTTGTGAGATGGTGGAGAGGGTGAAATACCACCATGAACTTTCTAGGCTATTTGTCCTTCATCTTCACAATGGCTAGGTGAACTTAGCAGGTGTTTCCTTCACTTTGACACCTGAAACTGTAGCTGCAGCAATAGGTATTCCAGATGTGGGTGAATAGTGGAACAAAGGACAACTTGTGGGAAAGGAGTATTATGAGCCTTATGTCAAGGCTAGTTATCAAAAGCAAATCCGTAGGGTCTTTCCTTTCACATACCTACAGGACACTTATGCTTCGCTCATGAAGCTCATTATCAAATATTTCACCTGTGAAGGGAAGCTTTCTCACTTGTACACTTACCATGTTAGATTGCCGATGCACTTTACTAGAGTGAGGATGATGAACCTCCCCTATTTCATATGCAGAAATATTGAGAATATGGCTACATTAGTGCAAAGGAAACCTCCTCCTCGATATTTTAATAACATTTGTCATTTTTCATTGATCAAAATTGTTGTTTTGCATCAGTTGAGCTTGCTGAATATTTCTTGGGATACCTTCATTACACATGAGGTTTTCAAAGGCCCTCAGGTGACCCCATCAGTGTTTAAGAGGAAGGAGGGCCTCCAAATCAGCCAGAGGTTCATAAGACTCAAGCTACAGGAGTGCCATTATTTGTTACTTATGAAAAAGGCACAAGGAGATTATTTGTAGTTTCCAAACGAGTATTATCTCCACCTGGGGTGGAAGGGGTCTCATTTCCTTCACCATACAATAAGAAAATGCTATTTTCACCCAGGGTGAAAGGGGCTTTGCCTTCTTCTTTAGTAGAGCAGGTACAAGGCATAGGAAAGAAACCATTTCATGATGAAGGGTCTTCTGAACGCCAAGACAAGGATTTCATTTTGATTGAGGACAAGGACACTGATTTGGGCTCACTCAAGGATGAGATCATCAAGGAGCAGGAAACTGAGATCAAAAGCCTATCAATTAAAATTGAGAGGTCTAAATGGATTATTAATTACCTCGAGCAATGGAACAAGCAGCTAGAGGACAAACAAACAATCATGGAGCTGCAAAACATAAGAGAAAACCGACAATTGGCAAAGAAGAGGAAAATCAAGCTAACTTCACTAGAGCAAGAAATAGAGGCTGACCGAGAATCATGGTTGGAAAGAGTCAATATTCACCTTGAGAAGTTGCTAGACAAGGCCAACAAGGAGAAAGTGATGTTGTGCCACATGGCTTATCACTATTTGGCCCGGAACAAAATTTGTAAAACAAGAATAAGAAGCCTAAAAGCCAAGTTAAGGAGAACTTTGAGGAGCAAGAAAGAGAAAGATAAGCTCAAAATCTTGGCTAAAGCTTCATTTTTCTAGCATAGCACCTGACATAGATCACTCATGCCAAATTTCAAGAAATTTGGAGAAATTGTTGGCATTTTTGAATTTTTCAGGGAAAAAACAGGTTTTTCCGGCAGGTGCGTAGCGCCTCCGCCGCTTGCTTTTGATAGGGACCTCCATTTGAGGAAAACTTGAAATTTTGGGATTCCGTATGAAAAGTTATGCATGCTCAGAAATTACTAGGAAATTTTGACAAGTTTTGGGCCTCCAAAAGGGCTAAAAACACCTCAAAAATGCCCTTTCTGCCACTCTTTGGCCACACAGGAAGCAGTCTTGGGAGATTGCAATTTTGGAGGGGCAAATGGACACCAAATTCAAAAATTACACTTGTCCTAGAAATTATATATATATCAATTTCCAAAAAACCATCTTGGAGCAAATTTTGTGAAGGGGAAGGCCTCCAAATTCAGCTTGGAAAAAGAACTATGCACAGAAAAAATGGCGCTACGCACAGGATGAAAAAGTGCCAATTTTGCTCAAAAACTCTGTATTTCGCCTAGTGTTCTTCTAGTTTGATTCTTTCTCTCTTATGGTAAAATTCATGATGTGAAATGATGTAAATTTATGTACTATGATGTAAAAATATTAAAAATTTACTTGATAAGGTAGACACATCAGTTGTAGGTGGTTTAGAGTTGAAAGAATCAATTTCCTAGGTTTTAGAGGCAAGCTGTTCCACTGCCTATTTTTGTGTTCCTAGCTTAGATATGGTTGAAACCACCCCTCTTCTCATGGATTCAACCCCTGATGGATAGCACAGGTAGTTTGGAGGTCTATATCATGTGTTTTTTCAGTCATTTGTAAAGGTTGGACTCTTGTGGATGCATTGAGCATTATTGTACATCACTTCTACAGTTTGGCAAGGAAATAAACCAGGGTTTTGCAACATTTTGTGGGATTTTTGTGGTAATGTGAATTAGCATAGTTTCCTTCTCAGTTATTTAGTGATCTTATTTTTATGTGTTCCATCATCTCTTTTATTCTTCATAGCTAAATGAATCAAGTGTAAAAGGTAGAATTCATTGGTGTTTCAATGCTCTACCTTAGGGTTTATTTAGTTTTACATGTTTTCTACTGTTTGAAGATGACTCATGAATTTTTCATGCCCTCCCCAGCTCCTCACCAGTCTTTATACTCACCATTACACACATTTCAAAGTGATAAAACACTTTCCTACCTCGCCCCACAGAAACCTCTACAAATCTGTGTTTATCCCCCAGACCCAAAGCTGCCTTCCCCATATGATCTAGTAACCAATAATTAAAATCAATCAAATTCCTCTGAGTAAGCATACCTAGCCTAAAATTAGTTTTTATATTAGTCATCTCAAGTCTTCCTTGATAAATTTTCATTGAGAATGACAAGGAGAGAGCCCTCTCCCGACCTGGTAGGGCTAGCTACCAGGTTAAGCGTGGTTTGATGTTACCCTAGACCTGCCTTTCTCAGCCTGAGGTAGATTTAAGCCCTAACACCTGATACACAATGAAGATCAAAAAATGCATCTATATTCCTCCAACAAGGTAGCACTAGATGTATCTCCCCTACCACTCCCAAGGGGGGCAGTCCTATTAGAAAATATATATCTTGGATCGTGATCTTGATCTTGTGCCCTTGTACTACAAAGGCTTCCTAATATGGGTCCCAGTAACTCACTTTCCTTCACAACAAAGGCTCACCAACTCTCATCGTGGGGTTCTCTAAGAGCTTCAACACACCATATCATGCCAATATCCCTCTCACTGATTGATTCCCTTGAATCTCAGTGCGGAGGGACTCCAAATATCATCCTTGCCATAATATATTTAACTCTACCATACTTGCAAAATACCATTATGTTTTGTTAGTCAAGATTCAAAGACAACCATGTCCAGTACTTAGCTTCAACTTCTAGCAAACCACGAGTCCTGCTCATCCTCTCAGCCCAGAACATGATTTTTTCGCTCAAAATTTTACTAGATGCACTTGTGGGCTCCATTTATATGCTCTAGAGCATATATCAGCCCCCCAAAAGTGCGTTTCAAACATGAGGATGAGCAAGGGTCCCCCATAGAGAGCTGAAGCC
Source organism: Pinus taeda (assembly GCA_000404065.3). Taxonomy (NCBI): domain Eukaryota; kingdom Viridiplantae; phylum Streptophyta; class Pinopsida; order Pinales; family Pinaceae; genus Pinus; species Pinus taeda. The sequence continues at coordinate 260,833 of APFE030814045.1, read as the reverse complement.
ATAAGCTAAAAATCTAATCCACCAAAAATGATGAGTAGGGTTAAGCCACCTACCTCCAATATGCAGATCCTAATTCTGACGGTCGGTTTGTTTGCTATGATATCCACAATATTTAGGGCCTTCTCCTCCTATCGAAATTACCCATATCTCACTATGAAATGAATTGGATTTGGAGGAAAAAGCCCTTTTATAGGAAAAACCCTAGTTTTTCTGTTGCCCACTGTGACTAAACCATATCTCTGTTTGAAAAACTGTCAACAACGTTGGAAAGAACTCACTGAGTTATATAATGGGTGTCTCTTTCTTTTTGGTAATTTGAAACTTCATCAGGGAGCCATTTTTTCCATAGAGGTCTCACTTTGTTGTCTCTTAAAACCAAGTTTCTTCATTTGAGCCACCTGTGCTCTGGTACCACTTTACTTTGTACTAATTGACTCACATGTCAATTTTCTTCATGAGTAACCATCATTTACTTATATTTTCATGGTCCCCTCCAGGCCTCCCCCATGTGCAGCATCATCGAGTCCCCTTTTTTAGAGCATTAGAGATGTGTCACCCTTATACTTATGGAGTTTGTTCTGAGTCCCCTTGAGTCCCATTATAGTGTTTCATACATCGTCGTGTCACATCCACCCCATTTTATCCATACTTTTCCTCTAGCTGTACTTCTCCATCATTGTTGAACCCCCATTTGAGTCATTAACTGCTCCCTCCAGAATCAAGTTAGTCACTATTAGGTCAACCATTCTTATTATACTATAACGAGGGAAGTCTTTAGTCCACCACCCATCTTCTTTCCTTCCATTATCATCCCTGGAGTCAGTCCACCATTCACTCTACTATGATCCATCATGCCTTTGTTAAGGATTCCTCATTGTGTTAACTCTGGTGGGCCTTCTTTTGTCGACCTAAACACATTTATTCCAAAAGAGTGGTTTAGAGGGTGGTTTTCCTTGTTTCCATCTTACATATTTGTTTAGTGCCTCGTATCAAGCAAAGGGACTCATTATTTCCCTTTGACTTGGTTGTTTCTCACGTGCTTGACATTAACTCCTTATCATACGATTAAGGTTTGTACACTTGATGGTTTGGTGATTAAGACGATTTTCCAAGCGATTCCCGGCTTCGTGTGAGATGTTCCAGACCTCATGAGGGTGTGGTCCTTGAGGTAGCCCGCCACATGCCCGTATGACTATAGATGTTGATCCAGCTTTAGATGTAGTCCCATAGATGTGATGGGTTTGGTTTTTTCCAGTTGCAGCACCTACCGCACACATGTCTCCTTCAGATAATCCATTCAGATCTTCAAAGCCTTCTCCTGTTAAGAAGGGCTCCTTTGGTTTATGATCCCCCCTCACCATGTCATCTCGAGGTGCATTATATCTCATGTACTCCGATGTTATTGTATTTAGTCTTGTCCTATGTTTTTCCAAGTGCATTATGTATATGGGATCCATTGTATTATTTCCTGGCCCATTGATGCCAGTGTATCATGTACTTTGTAGCTCAGTCCCACATTGTTGGCCTCATCGCTATTCTTTGTACGAAGTTATCTCGGTGGGTATGGATATGCCTCCCCCACTTCATTTGAGATCATGTACTCCCACACAAAAGGAGACTTCTATCAATTTATTAGGTCTCGCCTCCTCCATTATTCGTCTGTTATTGATTTGCTTCAGTTCTCTCTCTCTCTCTTTGACTCCACCTTTGATGTCTCGTGGAAGTTTAATCTACAACTTATTTTGGTCATACGATTTTCTCTTAACACATACATGTGGGGGCAATTTGTTATCACCAAAAAATGATCACCTAGCCATTTCTAACTAGGTGGATCGAAATACAATATGTAGATTTAATTTTACCATAGTAAAATCACTTTCATTGTGAAAAATAATTTAGTAAACCTATTTTATTAAATTATTTTCTGATTTTAATTAAAAAATCCCATGAGAATAATTGGATAAATAACTATTTATTTAATTTTCTCTAGGAATAATAATTAAATCATTATTTAAATAATTGTTCCTTGTCACATTTGATTAAATCCCTTAGGGATAATTAAAAAAATCACTATTTATTTACTTTTCTTTATTTATATTATTGGAACAATTATCAAATCACTATTTAATAATTATTTCAATTTCACACCATTCTTATTTCTCGTTAAATAATTAATAAATCATTTTATTTGTTAATTATTTCTAAATAAAGACATTTAGCCATTTTAAATATCTTTTCCATCTCCAATAAATATAATAAAGTATTCCAAGAGGTTAGATCTTGATTTGGTCAATGTTATTTTATTATTCTCCATTTTTTAAATTAACTCAATACTTTGTTATAAATAAGAGGGTTTTTCATTCATTCTTCACCATGATCATAATCATTGTCACCATTATTTTTTGAGCTCGATGGCTCTGCGCGCAGCCTGACCCTCCTAGGGTTCCCTGCGTCCCTCCTTCCCCCAGGCTGTGGCGCCCCTGCGCACAGCCTCCTGGCCCCCTCGCCCCGGTCAGCTCCCTGATCCCTGATCCAATCCAGGGCTTCTGCGTCCTTCTGGCTGGTGCGCCCCTGCGCACAGCCCCGCCCCTCCTTAGCTGCCAGATGGAGGTCCCCGATAGCTCCGCCCCCTCTGGAGACCCTCCTCCCGAAGTTTCTGCCTTCAGGAAATTGATACAGAATGGATCAACCCGGGCTCCCTCTGCAACTCAGCAAAAATTCATAAAAAGACTGGACAAGATCCCCTCTGTTGCCCTGCCAGAGGAAGATATCTGCAAGGCAGCCCTGAACTTGGCAGAAAAAGGCCTCATTGGCCAGTTTACTGGCCTATGGCCGTCTCCCAAATCAGTTGAAGATTGGACCCAAAGAAACTGGCAACCTCTGATCAAAAATGGCGTAAAGAGTTACTTTGTGGGAAAAGGGTTCTTCGTCTTCGTCTTCGAGAGCTCGGAGGACAGAAGCCTAATCTTCAGAAACGGCCCCTATTTCATGGGGCCGCAGGGACTGTACTTAAATCAATGGAACCCCGATTTCGATCCCTCTCAAGACGTCCCCTCAGCGGTGCCGGTGTGGGTCAACCTCCCCCACCTGCCTCTCCATTGTTGGAACCAAAAATCGTTCCAGACCATAGGCAACGCTCTAGGCAAATACATTGACCAGGCTAAAAGAAGAGATCAATATTCCTGCGCCCGTATCTGCGTCGAAGTGGATCTGGAAGAAGGATTGCCAGAAGCGATAAAACTCACGGTTGCAGGTTGGACGCACATCCAGGAGCTCGACTACGAACAACTCCCTTTTAAATGCAGACATTGCCATGGCTATGGCCACTTCGCCAAAAACTGCAAAAAGAAAGCTGAGGAGCAGGCTGCCAAACATAACGAAGACCAATGGACCCTCGTCCAGAGAACAGCGCAAGCTAAGAAAGACTCAGGGAAAAGCGCAAACACAACCGTCAGGAACACCGGCAACTCGTCTCAAGAAGAAGTGGAAATCATAAAAGAAGCCGAGGAGATGCAACAAGACCCTCCAATCATAGAACAGGCAAGAGAGAATCGGGAAGAAACCCCTTTGCAAAACAATGAGGGCAAGGGAATCATTCACATTGAAGTCTCTCAAGGCAGCCCCACAAGCCCTATGTATGCTGATGTCATGAAGAAAAAGATAGCTGAAAGCTCCGAGTCCTCAGAGGAAGAACTCTTCGAGAGATCATCAAAAAGACCCGGAAGAAAATCCCGCAAGGAAAAAAGAGAAGAAGAGGCAGAAAGGCTCAAAACTCAAGGGAGCCAATCCACGATAGAAATGACAATCGGGAGAAGTAGCAGGCCCAGGACCTCTAAGGGCGGCCCCACCCCAAGCACAGGCAAATAATGAAGCTAGTCTCTTGGAATTGCAGAGGACTGGGCAACTCCGCCAAAATAAAAGCCGTCAAGGATCTTTTACAATCGGATCCCTCTGATATCCTCATGCTCCAAGAGACAAAGATAGCAGGTCAAGCCCTGCTGGAGATCAGTAAAACAAAATGGAAAAAAAACACAGGCATAGCTGTCAATGCTCGCGGATCCTCGGGAGGTCTGGCAACGCTATGGAGAGAGGAACAATACCAGCTAATCAGCACTCATCAGACCTTGCACTGGATACACACTGAACTCATCCATATACCAAGTAAGTTACCTATTTCTCTCATTAATCTTTACGTTCCTGTAAACTACTCAGAAAAGAGAGACTGCTGGAAAACTTTGGCAGAATTTTTGGAACAGGAAACTCCCTCCAACATCATCCTCGCTGGCGATCTTAATATTGTTTTGAATGCAAAAGAAAAAAGAGGAGGCACTGTTTCTAGAGATCCAATGGTAGGCGTTGTGGAAGAGCTCGCCCAGCTTTGGGATCTCCAAGATTTCATCCCCATCCATGGACAATTTACCTGGTCGAACAACAGAACTGGTAAAGAGCATATCTCAGCCAGATTAGACCGTTTTTTAGTGCAATCTTCGCTTATGAACAAAAAAATTATTTCATCAAGAATCCTGCCCAAGTTGTCATCTGATCATAAGCCGATCCAACTCTGCCTAGAAGACGAAGAGGAATCTGGTCCCATCCCTTTCCATTTTTCTCCTCAATGGATCGAAAGAGATGGTTTCTGGAACACGGTGAAAGACACCTGGAATACCCCAATATCTGGCTCCGCCAGCTTCGTCTGGGAGCAAAAACTGAAGCTCACCAAAATCGCTCTGAAAAAATGGATAAAGAAACCAGTGATCAATCCCACCTCTCTCAGAGCTGAAGCAGTTCAGGTCTTGCACTCCTTTCAAATTGATATGGAGAGCGAAAATATTAACGCAGACCTCCTGGACAAAGAAATCAAAGCGCAGAGGGTAGCTCATCAATCATTCCGAACTGAGGAAGAATATTGGAGGATGAAGTGGAGGAGTCTGTGGCTAAAAGGAGGTGACCGCAACACATCCTTTTTTCACCGGCAGTTCAGGGCCAGACTCTCAAGGAATCATATATCAGAAGTAAAGACCTTGACGGGCCAAGTCTACAAGGGCAGTCAGCAAGTTAAAGAAGCCGCAGCCCATCACTTTCAGAATCTCTACACCCCGGAGGATCAAGGAGATGAAATGGAGGAAGCTGAATTTCTCAATCATATTCCCACTCTAGTCACTGATGAAGACAACGTAGAATTAAGCAAACCTGTTTCCGAGGAAGAAATAATTAAAACTATCTGGTCCATGGAATCTGATAAGGCCCCTGGGCCCGACGGATTTACCATCCATTTTTATAAAGTATGCTGGGATATTATAAAAAATGATCTGCAAAAGATGATAAGGGGTTTCATGTCTAAAGCAAAGGTCGGTGGCAGCACGAACTCAACCTACCTAGCCCTGATCCCCAAAGACTCTAATCCGGATACATTTGCCAGATTCAGGCCAATTTCACTTTGTAACGCTTCTTACAAGATCTTGGCAAAGCTGCTAGCCAACAGAATGAAACCCCTCCTTCCTAAAATCATCTCTACTGCCCAAGGAGGCTTTGTAAAAGGTAGACATATACTGGACAATGTCATTCAAGTCCAGGAGACCACTCACTCCAGTAAGCAGAGGAAAGAGAAAGGCATGATAATAAAGCTTGATATGGCGAACGCATTCGACAGAGTTAATAGAGCCTTCCTCAGTAGAGTACTGCTCTCATTCGGCTTCTCCATACAGTTCGTCAATCTGCTCAAAGCATGTATGAACAACCCCTGGATCGCACCACTCATAAACGGCAGGCCGACTTCCTTCTTTAAAGCCAAGAGGGGCATCAGGCAGGGATGCCCTCTATCCCCCTACCTCTATATCATCTTGGCCGAGACCTTAAGCAGAAAACTTGAAGCTGAAAGGCTGACAGGCACCATTCCAGGCCTAAAATCCTCCAATAGAACAAGTTCCATCAATCATGCTTTGTTTGCAGATGATTCGATCCTTCTGGGGGGCGCCTCAATCATAATTGCAAAAGCCTTTGACAAAGTCATAAAGAATTACTGTAAAGTCTCTGGGGCTCTTGTAAATGAAAGCAAAAGTGAAGTTTACAGCCGGAATATAGACCAGCAAGCCCTTTCTGCCATAGCCAACACCCTTGGCTTCAAAGGGCACTCTCATTGGGAAAAAATTAAATATCTCGGACTCCCTATAATCTCAGGAATCAATAAAATATCACTCTGGACAGACATCATCAGCAAACTCAAGTCCAAGATCTCGAAACTGGGAGGCCACTGGTTGACTAAAGGAGGTAAGGTTATTTTACTTAAATCGCAGCTCTCTTCTTTATTAATCTATCAAGCTGCTTTCTTACTTGCTCCCAAAAACATCATGGAGCAAATTTCCACGCTGCTCCGAAACTTCCTCTGGCAAGGCGGCAGGGGCAATGACAAGAAACTCCATCTAGTCAACTGGGAAACAGTCAAGAAACCCATCGACGATGGAGGTCTGAATATTCGAGATCCTTCCTTGGCCAATCTCGCATTAGGAAGCAAGATATTGTGGAAAATTTACAAAGAGCCATCTCACCCTGTAAGTCTTACCCTGCGAGCAAAATATACAAACACCATCGACTTGAGAAACCTCCACCTGGAAGATACTGCCAACTGCACGCTGCTTTGGAAGCTTTGCCTGAGAAGCAACAAAAAATTCAAGAGACTCATCTATCGAATTCCAGGGAGTGGCAAAGGAACCAGGCTCTGGCTGGATAGGATAATGGGGAGAAACGCTCTCATTCACAATGAAGAAATCGTAGGATTAAGGGAATGGCTAACAGCAGCTGGGAAAACAAGGCTGAGCGATATTTCAGAGTGGGATCTGAATGGCGATTGGTTTGATTGGGCAATCCCTGCTCTTCCAGAACACCTCCAACAGCAAACAATAACCCTCAGGAACCTTCTCATTGATGCCGCCCCGATACATAGCTCGATGCCAGATCGCTGGGGATGGGGACGCACTGGAGAATACTCAGCTTCGGAGGGATACAGAGCTTACCAGACAACGGGGAATAGCATCCATAGTCCGGCTCTGTGGAAGAGTATTTGGGACTCTGCAGCCCTCCCGAAAATAAATTTCTTTACCTGGACTTTGATTCATAACAAGATTCTTACAGGCGACAATCTAACCAAGAGAAACTTCGCTGGCCCTCACTGGTGCGCCCTCTGCAGATGTAACGCTGAGACAACTCATCATCTCTTCATAGAATGTCAGTTTGCGAAAGATGTCTGGGGTTTCTCGCTCCAATACTTTCACTTAACCTCCCCTGAACCGATTTCAATTCCAGTTCTCTTCGCTGACTGGAACCACAGGTATCCTCGGCACATCCCTCAGAAATCGATTTGGCACAAAATCTGGAATGCGCTGCCCAAATATGTCTGTTGGAAGATCTGGTTGGCCCGCAACCAGAAGGTTTTCTCGGACCTCCGCCTATCGCCCCTGCAAGTAGCAGCCAATGCCAGAGCTTTGTTGATTGAATCAGTGCAGCACCATTATGTCAAAGAGGACCCCTTCCTTCAGCAGGTAGAAAAACGATGGCTTGGAAAATTTGATCCGCAGCTCAGGAACATCCTCCCCTCCCCCATGCTGGAGACCCCTGACTGGAAGTTGAGAGAAGCAGACGGCCCCTTTCAGGCTTGGTGGCGAGCACAAAATCGAAGCACAATCTTCTTCGACGGGGCTTCAAAAGGAAACCCCGGCTCCTCAGGCGCTGGCGGCATCATCTTCTCGCCAGAAGGGCGATCCAAAGACTCCTTTTGTTGGGGCCTCGGAGTGAAGACCAACAACCAAGTTGAACTGCTCAGTCTACTCAAAGCCTGCCAAATCGCCAGAGAAAAAGGAGTCAAGGACATTCAGATATTTGGAGACTCGGAGATCCTCGTCAGAAACGCCGACCTCAATAGAACCCTGGAAAGATTGAAAAGAGTCCTCACTTTCTTTACAACATACAAAATCTACCATATCCTCAGAACTTCAAATAGCGAAGCGGACTTGATGGCAAACTGAGGGAGCGCCCTGGACAGAGGTTGGTTACACATTAATGAGGTCAAATCTATAGAATCGCCTCCATAAGTATAGTATCAGTCGCTGCTCGAAATGAGTAAGCAGAATGTAATCTGGGCTGCCACGGCAAAGCCCCATTCCTTTTTCTTTCAGCTCTATTAATATATCATAACCGTTATCGTTAAAAAAAAATAATCATTGTCACCATTATCATATTTTTTTATTTAAGCTCCCATTTTGAGTTCTCCACATCTTGTTTGGGTTTTTCAGGTATTGAGAGAGAATATCATTTTCTGAAGAGTCAAGGAAATCAAAGTACCCATCCCATGGAGGGGGACTTACAGACCCATCTGTAGATATCCTTCACCAGGTGCTATTAATAAAATATTTATTTGTTCAAAGTCTTTCCATTTGGGTTATTGCATTAGATATTTTCTATTGTTGCTTTCTATCATGGATTGTCTATACTTTTCGTTGCAGGTTTTCCATTTTTATTGTAGATCTGAATCACTAGCAGCCACCGACTTGTTGTTACGATCACTTTTCATCTAGTGACTTAAGTAAAGTGTTTTTGGTACACCTTCCAAGAAATTTCACACTAACAACCATCTACGAAATTAACTGAGTAATGAAACAAAATTGTTGGAAAGAAAATGCATATGAAAATAAAATATTTTTGGTGTTTCTCTTTTATGACCTCTCTAAAATTAAAGCAACAAAGGATTAAACCAAAACTATTAAAGGTGAAAATCTTCATAAAACTACCATGTTATGACTGAATTAAAATATAACTAAGTAATGAAACTACTACACTATGAGTAAATTAAAATAGGAATGAAACTAACTATCCTTACAAGTCAACAGGGGGAGCTCCCATGAGTGTAAATCTATCACTGATCAACTGATTTCTCAACCGCACATTGAAAGCATAGGATTCTATTAATTCGAAAAAGTGTTTCACAATACTAAAAATAAACCATAGCATACTTAATTTATGAACTATAGTTTGGGTTTCGCCTTATGGATTTTATACAATTTTCGTTAAAACTAATTCAAGAGTCCTATGCTGATAAGAAATGAAACTGTTCTGCCATCTAGGAAAAAGATTTAAATTAGAACTTTATCTCATTATGATTTGTTACTAGAAGAGAAATTCATTAAGGATTATTCTCGAATCATATCCTTGTGATTGAACAGGTATTTTGCACGCTCACCTATTGTTGTCACAATATCTTGCTTATCTTTGCTTGACCATTGCATTATCATACTTAGAGTTTGACTTTTAGTTTCACTTTTACATTGCCTTATCTCTATAGCCTGCCAAGTCATGCTGATAGGTGGTCATCCATGTGGTGAACATTTTTTATCTTCAGATACCCTTCATCCCTTTGTTGATACATTGCAACCTGTCTAATCATGGATATGGCTGTAGAATTCAACATTAGCTGCAAAATGATCAAGATTCTATAATTGTAGAGATGTTTTCATTATAATTCATAATGAAACATAGATTCTAAAACATGGATGATTAGTACATTTTATAAGCTGAAATAACCTTGAGTACGCTGAGACTACTATAAAAATGGCCACAAAACGATAAAGGAGAGGGAAAGAGGTAGCAAAAGAGGAAACAATTTCAGACTTCAACACCCTTTATTTGATTTTGTGTTTTTAAAGTTCCAAAAATTTATTAATCCATCATGGAAGAACACCCTCAACAACATTGTTGTTCACATAGAATGCAAATATTTCCTCCTCTACCTCTTGAGGCAACACCTGGTCATCGAAAGAATAAAAAGACACAAAATACCAACACTGGTACTTTGAAATATTCCCCTTCTGGAGTTACATCTGAAATCAATTAACCAGAATCATCACTTCCCATAAACACTGATCCTGAAATCACATCTTTACCAGCTGGTGAGTCTGACGCAATCGAAACTAAAGCCCTTGAAAGTTGAAACCTAACTACCTAAGGTAATTGAGCATGCATTTCCTGATTTAGATACATTAAAACCCAAGGTTATACAACCTAAGGAGCCTCAGTTAACTGAGCTTATTACTTCAGGGCCTTCTTCCTCTCTTCGTGTGCCTTTGACTCAACCACAACCTATATATTTTGGTCCCGACAAAGAAAAAATTCCACTTTGTCTCTTGAGTATTGAGGAAATTACTGAAGAGTCTTGACCTTCATCTCTTATTCATTTAAGAGGGACTTCTCATTATCAAGCTAATCCTTTTATTACTCCTCATTCTCTAGTACAAACTCCTTCACCTAGCACTCCTCGTTTCAACTCACCATTGAGTTTCCATCGGAAAACTTCTTTTGTAAACTTAACCATGACTTAGTTAACGATGATTTCTCAACATGTATCTTCTATCATGAGTAGTCAACCAAAGTTGCAACAATCTCCATGTTTGCAACTTCATCGTAAACCCATTTGTGTGGTGGTCTGTTAGTGCTACCTGGTTTTCAATCATTATCTAGAACCTTTTGTGGTGTGTCGACTAGTCCATGGACTTCCCCCTTTCCATATTCATCTAGAATGTGATATGGTACCTCTTTGATGAGCTCAACCTATCCAACCTTTTGCACCCCAAACTTATTTGGAGCAACAATATGGATCATTTATTAGTTGATTGGAACATATGTAAAAACCTCCTCCTTCTTATACTAGGTACTCTCCTCCTGGGCGGAATTTACCTACATATTCTCCTTATCCCTCAGTAGGGGGCAACCTATTTTTTAAATGTCTCCATATTTTGACCAAATTTTACAACTGGGTGCTCCATCTTATTCGTGTCCTCCATTCCCGAGAATGGTTTCTAATCCTTGGATTCCTACATTTCAGTTCAAACTGGTTTGGTTTTGAATCAACTTCCCACTTCTCAACCTACCTCAGTCACACCCCAGGTTGTTGGCATTATGATACATATGTTGTCCTTGATGGAAACTCACATAGATGATAGTTCACAGTGCAACAGGTTAACAACAAAGGATTACATATTAGACTCCAGAGATTGAAGAAAGAGAGTGGTTTAAGATGTATATGCTGGTTCACTTTATCAAAGTGGTGTACACACGTGGATCCACAAAACAAAAAGAGCATATTCGTATACACACTCTCTCATAAGAGGAAAAGTGTGTACAAGTTGGAAAAACAAGGAAATTCAAGAGCAAAGAATACCAGGGGTCAATACCATGGTATTAGCCCATAATATTGAGCAGAGTAATGACTATTTGATCCGCCCAAGAATACCACCGGTGCTAAGTGGTTTTAGTATGAGGTATTGAGAAAGGATATAAGTATATAAGGAGGAGGAGATAGAAGGGCTAGAAGTGTGAAAATATTGAATATCTTATGAAGAATTAGATCAAATATGTAGGTTATGGGTTTCTAATGATTTTCTTGATCTGAACTAAGGATGCACCTAAGTGGTTGATGATGGATGATGGATCGAGATCATAAGGCCTGAAATGAATTATCATTATGTGGTTTGGTCATGGATAGTCTAGATCTAAATACTAATGCATGTTTTATTCTATAAATGTTATGATCTGGGTATGACTGAAGTCTGGAATAGTTGTGAAGTTTTAAGTTAGTATTTGTAGATCTATATGTTGGTTCGCTTTGGTAAAAGAGTGTATACACACTAGTTCAACACATCAAAGTAGATTATACATTATGAAATATGATTCTTGAAGTTGCAGTTGGTTCTGGTTGTTGATGCAGAGTCCTAGGTTATTCTCTTTGATTTGGTGACAGTGTTCTGAAACTTTAAATTGATTAAATGTGATTTGCTTCAGTGATGATGGGTTTTCAATGATTGGTTGTATTGCAGTGGTGATTAATTTTGAGATTCAATGTTGCTGATGGGTTCAGTATGAAAATTTGATGAAATGTGGCCTTCAGATTGTGGTGTTGTGTTCTAGGAGTATCCAGTCTGAAAATTTATGAAACGTGGTCCCTGGAGGAAGAGAGAAGGTCGTAGCCTTCTGTAGGTCAGTGCGTGTGTACTAGTAAATATATTGGCCAGTACAAGAGCTAGGGGGTTGGAGCTCCCTTCTAGGAGTAGGTGGAAAACGAGTGAAGGTTGAAGCCTTTTGTAGGCCGGTGCCTAAGTACTAGTAAACAGATCGGCTAGTACAAGAGCTAGGGGGTTGTAGTTCCCTTCCAGTAGAAGTTGGATAAGGAGAGAGGGTTTTAGCCTTCTACAGGTGGGTACCTGCATACTGGTATGAGTGTTGGGCATGGAATCCCCCCACAACATGTTTTGGGCTCAAAGCCCAAGTTTTGGTCACGTGTACTGTAAAGGCTCCATGAATTGTGGGCGTGGAGCGCAAAGTATAGGATGAGTCATAGGGTTGTTCGCCCTAAAGTATTATAATGTAATGTAAAGTCATGTCCGTCTACCCATGGTCCGCAGACCATCGGATTGTATAAATAGAGCAAGACTCTAAGTTTTAAAGAGAGCGAAGAACAAGGAAGAGAGAAGAATACGAATGGTTCGAGCATAGAGTAAGAGTCTTAAGTGTATTGGGTCATAGTAGTAGGGAAAGGCTCTATAGCTGAGTGCATAGAGGCCTAGTAGAGTCTGCAGTTGAGTGTGCAGATCCCTACAGCTGAGTGTGTAGGGCGGTGTCGAGTCTGTAATCTTGATTGAAGAATAATAAAGAGAAGTTGATTCCTATTTCTGTGTATTTTCTTGTGCATTGCTTTCTTTACATTTATACTATTTTATTTATCACTATTATGTAATAATCATTAGCCTTACACAAATAAGTTAATTAATTCAGTAATAACAAATTGAATAGAAAGGATCTTGGGTATTATACGGGTTGCACCCTGAGTAGGGCTACACGGAAGCAACATCACAGGTTGCGAAGGAATAACAAGTGCACGTAGCAACGTGCGCACAGGATCAAACCGTAGACCTCCAGAAGCTCATCAGACATCCACAGGGTGTGGAAACTTGGTTCTAGCACCCTCCCATACTAGTTCGAGTGAGACCTCAGTCCGCGCTCTGCGGACTGTTGTCGAAAGGGCCAGTAGTACCGAGATTTGCTTGGCTAAATCACCTCTAAACTTGGGTCAGGCCCATACAAGCCAGCAAATGGTTCTGTTGTCGGGATCAGGATCTCCATAAGAGATGTCTGATGTTGTGCCACTGGAATCCAACAAAGAAACAAATTGAAGAGTGGTTGGACAAGAAGATTCATGAGTTTGCGACAAAGGAAAATAGAATTCTCCAAGTATCTAAGGAAAAGTGGTTGGAGTGCTACTTGTATACAGAAATCCATGAAATTTTCTTTGCATCCTTTCCTTCTAAGATGTATGAGTGGACCAGAAAGTTAGCAGATAGCCAGGGAAGGTGTAGGCTTGACAAACCAATAGTGTGGACTCTGGAATTAGTGAGCAGACTAGAAGTGTCAAGAGATAAGATCACACGAGCTATGGACCATTGGCTAGATAGAATAATAGGAGGATTTATCACTGAGTTTGCAGTAGACACAACTGTCAGCTACAATGAGGTGGAGTGATGTTTCCTCAAGGGACAACGAGGTAAGTATATTAAATATTTGAACACTTGGATTAATATGCTATTATGTGAAAAGCGGGTTATATGAAGAAATTAATGTTTGGAGCTACGCGAAATGGGAATATCTACAGAAGTGGAGGTAGCAAAGAATTAGAAACCAATCCCCTAATTTCACCCCCGTAAGAAAGCAAGAAAGAGCTCGCAAAAGCTTCTTTGAGAAGCGCGGTCAGTTTGATAAGGCAGCGAATTCCGCGTTTACCACCTCCACCCACAGTGCCATCCGTATCACCCTCCTCACCTCCATCTTGGCCCACCTTCGCCACCACCATAGTTTAGTATGGTGAGTGCGATTAAACTATCGATATTTAAAGGAATGGGGAATGAAGATCCCGACCAATTCTGGTTTTTGGTAAGAGCAATATGGGAAGCACAAAGTGTCATGGATGACAATATTAAAAAAGGCTACGCTGGTGAGCGCATTGCAGGATTGTGCATTAGCATGGTATATCAAGCATTCTAATGACCACCAAAACGCAGGAATCACAGAGATGTAGGCCGCATTGAACAGGGAATTTAGCAGGCCAAAATCAGAAACACTATCAATCGTCAGGTTTAAGGAGATCACGATGCTCCCGAGCGAGACCCCTGGGATCTGGACGAAAGACTGAAGAGTACGATTCGCGAAGCCAATATGATGTTGAAAGATGGAGATCATCGTACATGGTTTGTAGCATCACTTACGCCACACTTAAGGATGACGTTATCACAACAAAAACTTTCCACCCACGCCGAAGCGTTGGAGATGGCAATGAGATTACATGAGACCCCTATACAGGACCTTGGGTTGGGATTCCAATAAATCCATGTGCAACTATAAAATTTGTGTCTGGAAATGCAAAGTTTGAAACAGGATAGGATACCTCGGCTAGAGGCACGCGAGGAAGTATGGTACATAAAATGAAAATGCCAAGGGCACGACAAGGACCACTGTCCAGTGTTTGTGAACTACTTGGCAAGAGGAGGGTCGATGCCGTTAAGACCTGAGGCACAGGAAGGACTGAGTGCGGTGCCTACATTATGGTGCATGATCTATCAGATAGGAGGAAAATACACTATGGATAATTGTCATCTGTTGCAGAAGCATACGCAGACGTCCTAACAATTGTTTTGTAATTTCTGTAGATAGGTAGGCCATGATGAATGCACCTATCGAAGCTAAAAACTAATGATGGATTGGAATCCTTCCTATAGGGTGCATACTAAAATGTGAGCCCTCGATCGAAATGCAGGGATGGCGTGTGCCGGATTTCAGTGGCGTTGTTGAGTTCGAGGCGGAATGGGGCGAGGAAGGGGTCGCAAACAACTAATTTGTTACAATTGCGGAGGGACAAGAAATTTTGCCCCTGATTGCACAAACCCGACAAGAACATCATGTTGGTACTCTAGTCAATTTGATCATGAGGTAGAAGACTGCCCTTCGCTGATAGCGAGGATGTGTAAAAAGGGGTACTCCAGCCCCCTCCAACTCAATTTACAAATGATGAGGTCTGAGCCGCGCGAAGAAGACCCAAATGTAAATATGATTCTCAGGAGTGACATGACCACAAGCGATGATGAAGGGAAAAAAACCAGAAGAAATTACATGGTTTCGCAAGGCTCCTACAAAGGAACCCGAATTGGATTTAGAACACGCAAAGGGGACATTCATGGAAGCTAAGAAGAGCTTCACGGAGGCCTCCATTTCAGGTAGTAGGGATCAATTAGAACCAGGGATGGATCCTTCAATGCTCACTACCTTTTTGGAGACATGCACGAAACTACTGCGCGATAGCAAGGTAGTCAGAAGACTACAGGAACTTATCACTAGGTGCGCAGGGTTAGGAGAACTACGTGTGGTCCAGAAACTTGGAAAGCATGCATTGCACACAGGAAGCTAAATGAGATTGATTTCGCAAATCGGCGAGTATGAAATGGATCAGGTAATCTTGGATTTGGGTTCGAATGCAAATGTAGTACCAAAGCAAACATGGGAATGCATGGGAAGACCTGTGCTATAATGGTCCCCTCTTCAGTTATGAATGGCAAACCAACAGAAGATTTTTCCCATGGGAAGATTGCAAGGGGTAACAGTAGACATTGAACGTGTAAGTGTGTAGGCAAATTTTGAAGTGATAGAGATTGTCGATGACCGTAATCACTATCCTGCACTACTAGGAATAGATTGGGCCACTGATATGAACGGAGTCATAAATATGAAGAAGTGCAAAATAATATTTGATAAAAATTCACTACGCATAGTAGCGCCATTAGATCCAGCCGAAGGAGCACAATACATTGAACCGGTGCATGAAGACAATAGTGATGACGATCTTGATTGTATTTACAAGATAACTGAGTGAGAAGAGGATTGGGTGAATCCAACTACAGATGGAAGGATTTCATGGGAGTGTTAAAGCTCCTGCACTTCGGATTCAGACGGAGAAATAGAGCGATGGTAGAGTCGGCTGCATGAAGTAACAACACACAACATGATGATTAGATCACTGCATTTCATGACAACATAGGTGTTATCACTGAAAAAAATTCCTAAATTTTGAACATCAGTTTGATTCCAAAGGATTGGTGTTAGTCTTGGTCCAGTCTTTCCATGCTTTGTTTTAGAGTCTAGGATCTACAAGGGAGTCTTGTTGGCATTGTCAAATAGGGTCAACACTTTGGTTTTACCTATCACTGATCTCACATCACACCTAAAATTCCATGTGTAAAACTTGGGTCAAGGTTTTCATACACTATAAAACTGCCTAGGAGTTTTCATAG
Source organism: Pinus taeda (assembly GCA_000404065.3). Taxonomy (NCBI): domain Eukaryota; kingdom Viridiplantae; phylum Streptophyta; class Pinopsida; order Pinales; family Pinaceae; genus Pinus; species Pinus taeda. Next base: position 244,460 of record APFE030814045.1, on the reverse strand, counting down.
CACAAAACCTAGAATTTGCACTAGCTACACTACGAAATCGTGGATTCTGAACTAGGAGTTTTCGTAGCGCTCTACGAAACCCTTGAAAAAGCCTGTTTCAGCATAGAAGTCTCTGTTTTCTGCTTTTACTAGTCAACTTCCAGAAGGGTTCCTGAGAAACTGAGAACTCAATTTTGAAAACTGAAAGATTATTTTCTTCCTGACATACTAAACTACAAAAATATCTTTCATTTTCTTCAAATTCATTCTGAGGTGGGGGGAATTTATGGTTAAACTTGTGCTATGAAACTGTTGAAAGTCAAGCTTTGTCTTCTGGTTTTAATGGTCTTTTTCAAGATCAGTTTCTGGTAATAGGAAATGGTATTTTAGAATTTTGAAGGATTTTTCTCTTAATCAACTCTCCACCTACAATAACCTATCTCACTTTCTTCATAAGTGTTTTCAGTTGGTAAATAATAAGCTTTCTCAGAAACCCTAATTTCAGAGAACAGATTTTTCCTGTTTTACACGTGTTTTTCAAGGACCGATTCTGGACAACTGGAGAAGTGTTTTAAAAATCCAAGAGAATTTTTTGTTCTAGACAACATGGACTACAAAAACCTCCTTCAATTTCATAAAATATGTCATGGATGAGAAGATAAAGGCTCTGTCCCACGTGCCATTTTCAAGGATCCTAAACCTAAAAACAGGGAAACATGTTCCCTAATTTGTAGGGTTTATCATCACATTAAGTGACAACGTGGGAGGCTTCATCAAATTCGACCTCATGAGGTTGCAGCTGTCAAATAATGAATTCAATGTTTATTTAAGGTGGTTTATTCATAATAAGAAGTTACACTCCTAGTTGTATTAGATCTCTAGGACTGTTAGTTAGCTGTCATTTGTATTTAATAGTTTGTTTTATGGTTAGAATAGGTGTCACTCATAGCAAATTCGAATTTTCTTGATAAGGGATGAGGGAATTCATATTGTAAATGCTATATATAAAGCAAGAGGTTGAATTAGCAAGGGGTTGGAGACTTTTTGGCTCAGTTGCTGTCCTATGTGCAGACTGTGTATAATTTTAACCTAATGCAGAGTTTCTACTTAGACAACTCAAGATTCATGAAGAGTTCTTGTATGTTCTTGTTTTAATGACATCTTCCAATACTTAAATTGCAGTGGTGTTTACTTATGATACTCAGAACTCATCAATGATGCTCTGACTTCTTTCATAGATAAACTAACTGTTTTTCACTGTTTTATATTTTCATTTCTACACTTGAACTCTATAATGTCTTGACTTCCATGCTAGGTAGAATGTTTTGGCTTCACTACTCAGGATTCAAAGAGAGTTTTAATATCCTATTGTCTCATGGCTTTCCTCTTTCACTTAATTGCAATGGTATGAATACATGTTACTTAGAACTCATCAATGATCTCTAACTTCCTTCATGTATTTATAAACTGTGTTTCCTTGCATTGTATCTTTGTTTTGTTGATGTATAAAAACTCACTATGCCCTGACTTTCATGTTAAGTTGATCTTGCTCAGGTACTGAAACATACTTTGACTCCATAGCCCAATGGCATCCAGCCTTCATATTTCAACCTATAAACCTATAAAATCACAAATCATAGAGTTATCCATCTATCCATATCTTTAAACAATATCATTAACCCTTTGAGAGAGCCCTCTCAGGCTGAGGAGGCTAAGCCTTAGCTAAAAGATTGGTTTGAAATAGTTACACCGAGATAGTCTGATCAGCATCCTATCAGGGTCCTCTTTTGGTGATAACAAGAGGCAAGGGAGATACTGACATATGATGGATTAACAGCGGTGGAGGAATTTTTGAGCAAATTTGAAAGCGCAGTACCAGAACAACAGCGATTCGATGCTCTAAAATGGGTGCTGTGTGCAACACCCGCATGATGGTGGGGTACAGATCAAGAAAGTTTTGAGGACTGGTGTGGATGTAGAAGGATGATATGCCTAAGTTTTGGAAAACCCAGCTCTAAATGAGAACCAGTTAGCAGGGGTGGAAAAACTTGCACGCCCACCTTTCCTGATGGGTACAGACATATGTTGTACAGCCCGCACAAGTGCACACCACCCCCGGAATAGAGAATCAGAACAACTTGCAGCATTAGGAAAGGCGACACGTGCTACCAATTATCTATGACAAAGAATTCAATAAGGTGTGTGGAGTACTAAACAAGGTCCACTAGGCAAGACACACTGATTGGGACCTATGCGTACCAGCGATTTGATGGGCGTATAGGGCCATGTACAAAACCCTGACCATGGAGATGATTCCAAAGGTGAGAAACATAGTAGAGATTGTAATTTCTGAGGAGAATACAAAAAAGAATCCGCACATAGTGGCTCCCACAGTTGTGACAGTGCGCGATGACCATGATGAAGAAATCACACAGCTACGCGAGGTCAAACATATAAGGATTCAGGAAGCCCTTCAGTGAGGGAACCTTAGACTTCGCAAACTCGAAAAGGACTAGGTACGATTGAGGAAGAAAAGCATTTTGATGGACGGTGAGACCTAGAGGCTGGAAAACAAAATCACACAAGCATGTCTCATCGATAAACCAAGGATGACAAGGAAAGATATAGATGATCATACCACTACATTAGAAGATTATCGTCGAGAATTTATGACTCTGCTATGATGGCTACGACCGCATCTCACCAAATGTAGTAACTAGGGGAGTGCACTACATACAATAGAATGTGCGGCGCCAGCTGTCGTGAAGACATTGGAGGAGTTTCTGCGGACTATGCTGAAAAGCAAGTTGAAGTCTTGCACAGGTGGTACAACCACCTGAATAGCCATAGGGAGCATAGTCTCAGTGCTCCAGGCAGTTGAAAGAGAGCGTAGGACTATAAAGGATTTTGTTTGGGAGTTGCGTAATGAGGGAGGTGTGCACAGAATCAACATGTCACAAGGGTCATGACTGCGCAAGGGGGGGTGCGCTGGCATGCAGGTAGGCTGGGAAGTGACCGTTGGTGTCACTATTCATGACAAGATATCTGATTTAAGGTAAAAGGGAGTGGGAATTTAAGACATGAATTAAGGGAAATATTTGGGGCAATCTGCCGCCAAGAAAGCATTGATGAGCCTTAATTAGGGGGAATGATAGAATTTGAATTCAAATGACACTATAAAATTCCAAGTGCTAGCCATGAGACAACACGTGTTCACTTGATATTTGAGCAGTTGATTAGAGCACAGAGTGTTGACGACGCCACGCGGAACCCCATGGTACATGATGTTCTTGGAGACACTGGGGTCATGCCAGAAATCCCGAAATAGGCTCAGACGTTGAGGCCAAAAAAGATAAGCAGGCTAGGACCAGTTGGAGGGGCTCCGTGCCAAGATCACCACACCAATAGAGTGACTTGGGATGAGTCACGATAATTGTGTTGGGGGCCTGTTGGGCATGGAATCCCCCCACAACATGTTTTAGGGCTCAAAGCCTAAGTTTTGATCAAGTGTATTGTAAAGGCTCTGCGAATTGCAAGCGTGGAGCGTGAAGTATAGGATGAGTCATAGGGTTGTCTACCCTAAAGTATTATAATGTAATGTAAAGTCATGTCGGCCTACCCATGGTCAGCAGACTATGGGATTGTATAAATAGAGCGAGGCTCTAAGTTGTAAAGAGAGCGAAGAACAAGGAAGAGAGAAGAATACGAATGGTTTGAGCATAGAGTAAGAGTCTAAGTGTATTAAGTCATAGTAGTAGGGAGAGGCTCTGTAGCTGAGTGTGTAGAGGCCTAGTAGAGTCCGCATCTAACTGCGTGGACCCTTCCAGCTGAGTGTGTATGGCGGTGTCAAGTCTATAATCTTGATCGAAGAAAAATAAAGAGAAGTTGATACCTATTTCTTTGTATCTTCTTGTGCATTTCCTTCTTTACATTTATACTATTTTATTTATTGCATGCACTGATATGATTGTTGAATATGCTGTAATAATCATTAGCCTTACATAAATAAGTTAATCAGGTAATAACAAATTGAATAGCAAGGAACTTGGGTATTATATGGGTTGCACCCCGAGTTGGGATGCACGGAAGCAGCATTACAGGTTGCGAAGGAATAACAAGTGTGTGTAGCAACGTGCATGCAGGGTTAAACCGCAGGCCTCTAGAAGCTCATCAGACATCACCAGGTTGCCAAAACCTGGTTCTAGCACCCTCCCATAATACTTCTGGTGAGACCTCAGTTTGCACTCCACGGACTATTGCTGAAAGGGCTAGTAGTACAGGGATTTGCTTCGCTAAATCACATCTGAACCTAGGTCAGGCCCATACAAGCCAACAATGAGTATGCACCAGTACAATATTGTAAACATGTTTTTCTTATATTAAAAGAAAACAACAATAGGTAGTTTTTGTCCCGCATTGGGTTTCCACCCTAAATCTTAGTGTTCATGTGTGTTGCTTATGTGTGATGGTTTATTCTGTTATTACTACACATGGTTATTGTTTATATGGTTAATAAAGTACTAGTGCACTGATGAAATATTAACATATGATGAATTAACTGAATCATAAGTTCACTGGATATACACTAGTTTCCTTAAAGATAGTAGTGTGTACATGTTGTTAGGGCCTAAATCTACCTCAGGCTAAGAAAGTTAGGTCTAGGGTAACATCAAACCATGCTTAACCTGGTAGCTAGCCCTACCAGGTCAGGAGAGGGCTCTCTCCTTGTCAATCTCAATGCAAATATATCAAGGAAGGCTTGAGATGACTAATATAAAAACTAATTTTAGGCTAGGTATTCTTGCTCATAGGAAGTTAATTTAATTTCATGGTTGGGTTGCTGGATCAGATGGGAAAGGCATCTTTGGGTCCGAGAAATGAACACAGATTTGCAAAGGTTTATGTCGGGCGAGGTAGGCAAGTGTCTTAGCACTTTGAAATGAGTGTAATGGTGAGTCTAAAGACTAGTGAGGAGCTAGAGAGGGCATGTGAGTGTCATTAGTCCTCTTCAAATAGTAGAAAACATGTAGAACTAAATAAACCCCAAGGTAGAGCACTGAAACATCAATGAATTCCACCTTTCAAACATGATTCATTTAGTTATGCAGAAAGACAGAGATGATGGCACACATAAACATAAGATAAATTGAATTATAGAGAAGAAAACAATGCTAATTCAAATTACCACAAGAATCCCACAAAATGTAGCAAAACCCTGGTTTATTTCCTTGCCAAACTGCAGAAGTGACGTACAAAGTAGCTCAATGCATCCATAAGAGACCAACCTTGGCAAATGACTAAGAAAGTACAAGATATAGACAACAAACCATCCATGCTACCCTTTAGGGGTTGAATCCATGAGTCTATGATTTGTTTCAACAAGATCTAAACTAGGAACTGAAAAAATAGGCAGTGGAACAGCTTGCCTCTAAAACTATGGAAATTGATTCATTCAGTTCAAAACCACCTATAACTGATGTATCAACCTCCATGAGTCAATTTTTATCACTTTTACATCATAGTATATGAATTTACATCATATCACATCATGAATTTGATCATAAGAGAGAAAAAGTCAAACTGGAAGAAAACTAGGCAAAATTTTGAGCAAACAGGCAAAATTGGCACTTTTTCATTCTTTGCGTAGCACCATTTTTTTGTGCGTAGTGTTTTTTACAAGATAATTTTGGAAGGCTTCCCAAGGTCCAAATCAGGTGTAGGATAACTTGTTAGAAATTCTGGTGAGTCTACTTTCTGGAGCAGCTTGAATTTTTTGATTTGGAGTCCATTTGCCCCTCCAAAATTGCAATCTACCAAAACTGCTTCCTGTGTTGCCAAAAAGTGGCAGAGAGGGCATTTTTTAGGTGTTTTTGGCCCTTTTGGAGACCTAAAACTTGTCAAAATTCCCTATAAATTTCTAAATATGCATAAATTTTCATGAGGAATCCAAAAATGGAAAGTTTTCTTCAAATGGAGGTCCCCATTAAAAGCATAGTGAAGGTGGTGCTACGCACCTGCCAGAAAAACCTGTTTTTTCCTTGAAAAATTCAAAAATGCCAAAAAGTTCACCAAATTTCTTGAAATTTGGCATGAGTGATCTATATTAAGTGCTATGCTGGGCCAATGAAGCTTCAGCCAAGATCTTGAGCTTATCTTTCTCTTTCTTGCTCCTCAAAGTTCTCCTTAACTTGGCTTTTAGGCTTTTTATCCTTGTTTTACAAATTTTGTCCGAGCCAAATAGTGATAAGCCATGTGGCGCAACATATTTTTCTCCTTATTGGCCTTGTCCAACAACTTCTCAAGGTGGATATTGACTCTTTCCAACCATGATTCTTAGTCGGCCTCTATTTCTTGCTCTAGTGAAGTTTGCTTGATTTTCCTCTTCTTCGCCAATTACCGGTTTTCCCTTATGTTTTGTAGCTCCATCATTGTTTGTTTGTCCTCCAATTACTTGTTCTGTTGCTCAAGGTAATTAATGACCCATTTGGCCCTTTCAAGGTCAAGTGATAGGCTTTGGATCTTAGCTTCTTTCTCCTTGATGATCTCATCCTTGAGCTTTAAGCTTTGGGAGGCCAAATCAATGTCCTCTTCCTCAACCAAAATGAAATCTCTGTCTTGGCCTTCAGAAGGCATTTCATCATGCAATGGTTGTTTTCCTTTGTCTTGTACCTACTCTGCTGAAGAAGAAGGCAAAGCCCCTTTCACCCTGGGTGAAGATAGCATTTGCCTGTTGTCTGGTGAAGAAAGCGAGACCCCTTCCACTCTTGGATAATACTCGTTTGGCAGTTGCAAATAGTCTCGTTATGCCTTTCTCATAAGTGAAAAACACTGGCACACCTACTGGTTCAATCTCATGAACATCTGGTTGGTTTGAATGTCTTCCTTCCTCATGAAGCACCGATGGAGTCACCTTAGGGCTTTTGAATACCTCATGTGCAATGAAATTATCCAAAGAAATATTCAACAAGCTCAGCTGATGCAAAACAACAATTTTGATCAATGAAAATTGATAAATGCTACTGAACTATTGGGGAAGAGGTTTCCTTTGCACCAAGGTAGCCATCTTCTTAATATTTCTACATATGAAATAGGGGAGGTTCATAATCCTCACTCTAGTAAAGTGCATCAACAATCTAACATGGTAAGTGTACACGTGAGAAAACCTCCCTTCACAGGTGAAATATTTGATAATAAGCTTCATGAGTGGAGCATAAGTGCCTTGTAGGTATTTGAAAGGAAAGACCCTACTGATTTGCCTTTGATAACTAGCCTTAATGTAAGGCTCATAATGCTCGTTGCCCACATGTTGCCCCTTATTCCACTTTTCTCCCACATTAAGAATGCATGTTGCTGCTGCAATAGTTTCAGGTGTCAAAGTGAAAGAAACACCAGCTAGGTTCACTTGGCCATTGTGAATATTAAGAACAAATAACCTAACAAGCTCATGGTCATATTTCACCCTCTCCACCATCTCACAAAACTGGTATTAAGACTGATGTTTAAAACATGTTATTGCAAGAGGGCAAGCTAGTAACTCTATGAGAGTGATGGGCTCCTCCTGGATGTGTTTTCCTCCCTTATGTGGTTTTATTGGTGCATGAACCTCTTGGGAAGAATCATTGACAGTTTCATCATCCCTTTCGTAAGCTGAATCTATTTCCATACTTGCAAATATAGGGTGTAGAATGATGAGTATGAAGAGATTTTCTTAAATATAGGGTGACTGTTGTTTCTCTTTTGGGGATAAAAGGGTTGACTGATAGTTTAAGTGCAGAGGAGGGTTTGATGATAGCAGTAGGTTTTTGAGGGAATGATAGGGTTTAGGAAAAGGGAATTAGGGATTAGGGAATAATAGGAAATATGTAAAGGATTTAGGGTTTGGTGATAGGGGCTAAGGTGAGTGTCAATGGGAGAGGGAAAGGGGAAGGGAATTAGGGAAATTTAGTGTAGGGGGGATGGGATGTGGGAAAATCATACAAGGGAGTGAAAACAACAAGAATAACAAAAACCCTAGACAGTTTTGCAAGACAACTTTGAAGCAACTAGGGTTTGACTTTTCACCATTCAAATCACTATGATGGTGATAAATTTCTCTTGCTAGGTAAGATGGGAGGGTGTACTTACTTGAAGAGATGATATTTGCAAACTTGGAGGCTTGGAAAAGTAATGAAATTCATTTTGAATCTTGGCCAACAAATGCGTCGCGCCAACACCTAGGTGCATAGCACACTTTCTGTGCATAGTGCCCATTGAAATTCCTTTGGAAAACCTGCGCCCGGTGCATCGCACCAGTGCCCACGTGCGTCGCGTTGGCGAAAACTGGAATTTTTGCTGCAAGTTTCCCTCTTTCTCCTCAAAGTCTGATTTTTATTCTGGCTCTCTCTCACTTGCACAAAATAAGGTCTTCCAAACACTAAAGAGAATTTTATATCATCTTGACTGTAATTTTTCATTTTAGAAACCCACTTTCCTAAAGTTGAATTCACTTTGCTTTAAAAACCCTGTTTTTTACAGTTTTGGCTCTTTTTGTCATTTGATGAACATGATGCTTAGATGTTTTTATTTCTTTTGCATTAGCTAGAGTGCTGGAGTTGGCAAGGTGACCGAGGGTTGTAGCTAAAGCTTTATTACATATGAAAACATTAAAATACATAAATTTGTACATGAAAATAGAAAAACTCTGTTTTCACCTCAAAACAGAGTTTTGAGGTAAAAACCCTTTATGAGGCAAACCATCAATAAAATTTGTGATTTTATGAGCTTATTAAACATCCTCATGTGCCTTCTGACCTCTTATTAAGTTTTTGAAGACCATGGTGGCAAACCCCAGGCCTAATGAGACCTAAAACCCTAAAAATGGCTTTTGCAAATGTAGATGACAAAAGATGATTGTAAATTACCTGAACTTCTGAAAATAGGCCAGCAAGTAAAGATCATGAGGGAAATTTGATAATGAACCACTTCCATCAGTTGATCCATCACCCCAATGGAATGCAACTGATCAGATGGGACACCTAAAATGCATGCAAAAAGAGAATTTGATCACTGATGGAGGGATGAAGATACTGACGCTAACATTGGCTCCAATGGGGATGGTAGTTCCTGGGAGGTGCCAAGAACTACAGATCTCTAGAAGGTAGACAATTCCTCTTCCATTGGGCTAAATGGAGTCAATAAATTTAGTAAACTAAAACCAATATCTTGACTCAAAACAAGACTGAAACTGACTCAAGCAATCCACACTAAATAACTAAAAATGACATCAAATCTTCAGTTTTATAGCCTTCTCTTCGGGCCCAAAACTGAATGAATGACGATAGTACACACTTGCAATGAAGGAAATAAAATGGTATGTACAATGACAAATTATGGCAGCAGAAAATTTCTCAAAGATAATACTGTTTCAGCAGCCGACCATTGGTCGGCCCTCCTGGACAATCTTCCATGTTCATTTCTTTGAGGAGAAAAGCATTTTGACCTTGATATGTAGCAATTCTATATGGTCCTTTCCACAGATTCTCGAACTTTCCATGCTTGCCTTTGTCATCGTTTCTAGCATCCCACTTGAGAACTATATCTTCAATCTGAAACTTATCTGCCTTTGCCTTCTCATCATATATTTTCTTGATTCTCTCTTGCAGCCTGAAGATATTTTGGAAAACCTCCTCTCTCATCTACTATAAATGGATCATTTGGTTTATCCTTTGTTGAAAATGATCCTCCTTGCTACCAGCTTCCTACAGAATTTTTACCACTGGGACTGTGAGAGATGTTGGGAACACTGTGTCAACACCATATACTAGTTCGAATGAAGACATACCAATTGATTTCTTCTGACTTACTCTATCCACCCATAGTGCATTAACTAGCTTCTTGTGCTAGCTCTTTTTGTTTGTTTCTAGCAGCGTCTTGATGATGTTGACCAATGATTATTTGAAGATTTCACCAATCTGTTACCTTGCGGATAATATGTAGTAGAATGCCCCAAGGTAATTTGATATTTTTTAAAAAAGTCAATCATTTTTTTATATTTGAAAGATGTTGCATTATTTGTAATCAGCTTGTTAGGACAACCAAAACGTGACAAAATATTATTTTTAAGAAACTGAATTATTACCACCTTTGTGGCTTACCAAGTGGGGATTACCTCAATCCATTTTGTAAAATAATCCATCACTGTTAAAATCCACTTATACTAATCTAAAGATGTAGGGTGGATCTCTCCAATAAAATCTAGGCCCCATTGCCGAAACAAAGCACTTACTTCAACCGGCTTGAGAGGTAGTGGCTATAATTTTCTCCTTCCTTGAAAAATTTGACATTCGTGATAGCTTGTAACCGTTTTATAAACATCAACAAAGAGGGTAGGCCAATATTACCCTACTCTCAAAATTTTATTTGCTGTCATCTTCCAAAATAGGTGACCTCCACAATCTCCCTTGTGAAAATCATCCATGACCTATTTTGCTTCTTCCTCAACCAAACAATTCAACAACATACCTCTAGGATCTTTCCAATACAATGCATTATTCATAATACAAAATTTGGCAGCCTTTAATTTCATAGTTTTACTTTTGTTTTTAGCCATCCCCGGTGGTGGTGAAAGGTGCTAGAGCACATATACAACATCTAAATACCAAGGAGAATGGATAAGAATTTCAGATACCTGAATGAGTGAGCTATCTTCATCTTCTTTGGACATAGTAGCAATCAAGTTTATGTCCAAAGCATGCAAATTAGACTCTATCGTTAGTTTTTCTAGACCTTTCCCATTGATGAGCTTTGTCAGCTTTATCTCCAAGTCATATTCCAACAAAGCTGTGATCCATTTGCCTCATCTCCCTTCCGGATCTGTCTGTACCAAAACATCTTTGACGGCTACGTTAGGGACATAAGCAAGAATATGAGAGTGCATAATATATACCCGGAAATCTTTCAAAGCTTTCACCAAGGCAAGAGCTTGCTTCTCAATAATTTTATACTTTAAGGCTGCATCTCTTATTGTTCTACTGAAAAAGGCGATTGGCTTCTCAAGCTGGTCTCTTTTCTGCAATAAGACCGCTGCCATAGTATGCTCTAAAGCGAATGAAAATAAAATGAAATCTTGGGAATAATCTAGGTTGATCAAAATCAGAGCTGAAGAAAGAGCCAACTTTACCAAATTGAAAGACTTGATGGCTTCTTTGGTCCACTTTACCACACTATCTTTCTTCAACATGTTTGTAATTTCCCTCAAATGTTCAACTAGATTTGGCACAAAATGACATAAGAAGTGCATCTTACCATTGAATTCTTGGATCTCCTTTTTACTACGAGGAAAATAAATTTTATAAATAGCTTCCACTTGAGCAGGATTGATGCGGATTCCCTCCTTGGATATGATGTGACCGAGAAATTCCCTTCATCCATGGAAAACAAGCTCTTTTTGTGATTAAGAGATATGCCATACTTTCTATACCACTGAAAACGATCTTCAAATTCTAAAGATGCTCCTCATCTGAATTGGAAAAAACTGTCAAATCATCAAGATAAACAACTAAAAATACATCTTTCTCATTTGCAAAGGTGATATCCATAGCCCACTAAAAAGTTGCACCAGCATTCTTTAAACCGAATGGAATCTTGGCATAATGGAAAGTTCGCACAGAGTGGTGAATGCTGTTTTGTCCCTGTCATCCTCATGGACCAAAATTTGATTGTATCCAGAATACCCATCGAGCAGTGACATAAGAGATGCCCCATCCACTCTTTGGAGTATATGGTCCATCTTTGGCAACGGATAATTATCTTTCAAAGACACCTTATTCATATTTCTGAAATCAATGCATAATCTAATCTCACTTGTCTTCTTCCGCATGGGCACCAAATTGGAAATCCATTCTAAAAAGGTATAATCATTTCACCTCTTTCTCTATTGATGGCAACAACTTTGGATCGATCATTTTTAACTTTTGACGAAATGGCTTTTGGTTTGGCTTGATTGGAATGATGTACTTTCAGTAAATGAAGACAATAGACTAATTTACTTTGCCTTTACCTGAGGAGATAAGGCCTTTGATAATTTCACCATCTTTGGATTTTCTGTTATTCCGATATTCACATCTTCAACTACCTTTTTAGTTGGTATTAAACTTGGCTTCCAGGCTACAACATCTTGGTCAAATAATTCCTCTAAAGGTATAAGGCCTTTGGGAATGACATTGTCCTTCAACTGCAAAACTTCCATCTGATTTACTTCTAAGTCTGGTTCACCATTATCTTGCTCGCCATCTATAGAAGTGTCTTGACATTTGCCTTCATTTCCAAGAAATTCTTTAATTTCTTTGTCATCTTCAAACACTTGCCAATATCTTTGATTATTAGGGACAGCTAGGCGATGTTTCACATGAATTTCAAACTTATTATTTGAATTCATCAAAATCTTCAAGTTACTTGTTGCTATAGCAAGGGAATCTACAATAACATTTTGTGCATGAGGAACACGTCAAAGTGTAATTTGGGAACAACCTCAAAATGTCTAAAACTACATTACGATAGGCCCTCATTCGAGGATTATTTGCTTGGTATTCACCCTTGACTTGTTTGATTACTAATTTGGAGTCGCCAGAAACTAAAATTCTCTTTGCGTTCAACTTTTTTAGGATTTTCAAGACTGCAATTAGTGCCTCATATTCTTCTTCATTATTGGAACAATCAAAAGCCAACTTGTACGAACAAACTCTTACATTACTCGAGACTTTATTAGGTGAGAAAATATTGTTGTGTATCCAAATACGAATTCTGGCACCCTCCCTACCTACTGCTCCATCAAAGTCCATACTCCACAAATTGGCTTCTTCCTACAAGTGCTGGAATTCTGCCTACTCCTTTACCTTTGGTTGCTATCCATCAATTTTTTGTTGTTGGTGGAATGTTGACTGTTCAGTGGTACTTTCAAGCCTTTGTCTCTCTTGATCAAGTACAACTTTGAAATTTTCTGTAATCTCCGATATATCTTCAACTTCAACTAATTGACTATTTACATCATTGAAACCACTATTGGAATAAAGAACAAAAGATTCTAAATCTGTATGTACATAATTAATTGGATGATTTAAAGGTTTCTCCTTGTTCATGATCATATACTTCATCTTTTTCTCCCTATATAATTTCCTCATCTGACCAAACATGGGAATAGTGGCATAGGAGAAATCTAACTACAATGTCCCTTTTAGTTTTGCACCCCATGACCTAGATAAAAGCATGCCAAATCTAGGGGGAATGTCAGCCACAACTACATACATAAGAACATTCTTCACTGGAGTCTGATCCAAAGTTACAACTAAATCTTTAATGAGACCAATACATCTTACTCTACCAGAATCAAAGGAATAAAGGTCATGATACTTTCTAGTGATGTCCAAACCCAATTTTTCCATAATTTCCTTTGGCATCAGCTTGTGAGATGCTCTTGAATCAAACATGGCATTGTGCAAAACATAATCATACAATCTAAGGCTGATGTAAAAATAAGCTACATCACTATCCTTAGATTGGCCTTCTAATGCCGGACCAAAGATAAGTTTCGGTTGGTCATCTTCCACATTTGCCATATCAGACAGAGGATCTATATTCAAAATCTTTGCCACTTGACCTTTATAACTGCTGTTCTTCATTAATCCAGTCAAAGGTATTGACAATTTTAACTTAGCAATTTCATTTTCTAAGCTAAAGGTTGTAGTTTTCTCTACCTTTTTTACTAGAGCATCCTTCTTTTCAGTCTTCTCTTTTGTTGCACTTGGCTGATTTGACTTTTCATTTGCTGATTGCACTTTGTTAGAAGTAGGATCTGCTGGCTACTTTCCCTTTTTCTGCACATTTGGAGAATCATTCTGATATTCATCTAATTCCTCTTCTAGGACTATTTCATTTGCCAATTGTTAGAGTCGGTCTGGTTAGTCCTCCGTCAGAGATCAAAACTCTTTATGCATTTCAGGTTAAGCTATCTCGCTCCATTCTCCCAGTTGCATTCCGCTAGGGGCATGCCATAATCTGACGAAGAAGGTCATGATAGTTATTCCCCTTCATGTCTGGCTCCTGCTAGCTCAGGTCTTTTGTCAATAATCATCAAAGTCCATGACATTCAAGGTCTGGTCCTTTAAAGGACAAAGGTTATTTTCGAGGTCTAGGTCTAGGAATTCATCAATTTGGTCTTTGAACATGTCCAGTAAAGCCATGCAGGCCAGAGTTAGGCCCTTACACAGTTATGGTTCAGAGAGCTTCATCGTCATGTGGATAGACTTCGACTCTTCTTCAAAACTTTGTTTTGAAGAAAAGTCAAACAGTGTCATTTATGACAAAATTTTCAAAAAAGTCACCAATTGATTTTTTCAGATGCAGTCATGGTTTCTGTGGCCAAATTTCCTGTCGTGCAATCCCTACAAAGAGTGCCAAAAATTTCATCATTTGAGCTAAAATTTCAAAGGGAAAGTGAAAAACAGTGTGTTTTAAAGTCAGTGAAAAAAGTGCAAAACGTAACATTAGAAAAATGGGTTTTTGAAGAGGCAAAAATTAAACCCATCTCTTCCAAGGCTATATATACAATTTTTTTTTCAAAACCAAAGGCATTGTGCTATTACAAGCCTTGGAGAAGCGTTGTAAAGGCGTGAGTGCGCATTGGTGAGTGTTTGAGTGAGTTGGAGGCGGCTTTAGAGGGCGCGACGCATATACCTAGGAGCGTGGCGCACACAGAGGGCGCGTCGCACATGCATCCTGCACACAGTGCAATTTTTCTAAGGGCATGGCGCATACCCAGGGTGCGGCGCACTAGGATTTGTGTGCGGTGCATACCCAGGGTGCGGCGCACTAGGCTTTGTGCGCGGCGCATACAAACAGGGGCCAAAACAAGTGCCCAAACACTCCCAAATTTCGGTGAAGCCTGTCAAATTGAGAGGTAGGCTCTTTAAAATCACTTGCTCATCAAATTTTGTCAATGATAGGGTGTTTATAGAGATTTTTCAATTCCACCAAAATGTATAAACTTAACCATAAGAAATCACCAAGAAATTGATGGCTAGGGTTGTTAAAATGTCTTGTTAGTGCCAAGGTTTCACTCCACTCACCTTTTCCCCTCATCTATCACTTTTTGCATCCTCCCTCTCTCATTTTTCCTAAAATCCCTACCCTAAACTACTACCAAACCCTCTCCCCTATCCCTCCACTATTTTTTCAACATAAAACCCCAAACCCTACCCCATCAAAAACCCCAAACTCCTCCCACATCCCTAACAAATTTCTCCCTATAACTCCTATTCCCATTACATCACTCCCTTCCTAAAACTCCCTATTTCATTGTTCCCCTTGGTAACAAATATTACAAAGGCACCCAACCTCACACCATCATCAAAGGGGCAGCCTAATCATAGTCCACATTTCAGTCATGACCTCACAGCATTCATCTGAGTATGAGATGGAGACACAGAGTGACTCATCCTCAGAAGAGCAGGCTCCCAGGAGACACCACAAGAGTGTCAAACATGTCAGGGATGAACCCACTACCCTCATCGAGTTACAAGCATGCCATCTTGCCATGTCATGCTTCCAGCACCTATCATGTTTTGAATTTTGTCAAAGGGTGGCAAATGTTAGAGTTCATCATGAGTTGGCTCGTTTATTTGTGCTTCATCTACATGGAGGTCAGTCTATCTTAGCCGGGGTCACTTTCACATTGACACTCGAAGCTATATTAGTGGAAACAGGTATACCAAATGTTGGAGAACAGTGGCATAAGAAGAAGAAGGTGGATAGGCAACAATATGAGCCTTACATCAAAGCCAAATTCTTGAATGAGCTTACAAGAGTCTTTCCCTTCAGATACTTGAAAGATGAGTATGCTCCACTCATGAGATTTATCATGAAATACTTCAGCTGTGAGGGGAGGTTCTCTCGACTGTATGCCTATCACATCTGGTTGCTCATGCACTTCACCAGGGTGAGGATGATGAACCTCTCGTTTTTCATATGTAGGAAAATAGAGAGGATGAACACCTTCATGCTGCATAAGACCCCCCAGTAGCAGCTTAACAGTGTGTTTCACTTTGCTCTTATCTAGATTTTGGTAGATCATCAGTTGGGATTGCAGGGCATTGCTTGGGAGGACTTCATTTCCTGTGATTTCTTCAGCACATCACAGGTACTATCAGAGCCAGAGCAGGAGTTGGGTGGTCCTTCTCATCAGCATGAGCACCATGAGACCACTACCATGCTAGTTTTTGTTACATATCAAAGAGGCAGTAGGCACTTGTTTGCAGCAACAAAGTGAGTGTTATCTCCACCCAGGGTGGAAGGGGCCTCACTTCCGACATCGAATACATAGGTATTGGACAAGGGCAAGAAGCCCATGCATGATGAGGGGCCATCAGGTGTACAGGAGACCTATGTCATCCTCATTCAGGATGATGAGGCAGAGGTAGAAAATGCCAAACTTAGGATAACCATTCAGGAGCAGGACTCGGAGATCCAAGACTTGATACTCAATATGGAGAGGGCCAGATGGATCATCAAGTATCTGGAGTAGAGGAACAAACATCTTGAGGACCAGCAGGCAATCATGGAGCTGCAAAGCATCCGTGAAAATCGACAAGCTGCCCAGCTGAGGAGGATCGAGCTCACTACCTTGGAGCAAGAGATCAACAACGACCGTGAGTCTTGGTTAGAATGGGTCAAACTACACTTGGAGAGACTTCTGGAGAAGGCCAATAGGGACAAAACCATATTGAGGAGGATGGCTTGTCATTACAGGGAACGGAACATGAGCGCAAAGGCTCGAATAAGGAGCTTGAAGGCCAAACTGAGCAGAGCAACAAAAGAGGCAAAGGAGAAAGATTGGCTTTGAATATTGGCTGAAGCTTCTGTGGCCCAACATAGTGCCTCTTAGAGAACCTCCAACCCAAATTTCAAGAAATTTGGGACAATTTTTGTCACATGGAAATTTTTTGGCACAAACACAGGTTTTTTCTCTATATGCGCGTAGGATTGGGAGCTCCAAATGAGAAATGGTTTGCATTTTTGGATTCAGCATGAAAAATCATGACTACTGGCACTTGGGCAAGAAATTTTGGCATGATTTGAGTCTCTTGGAGGTCAAAAACACCCAAAAAATGGCCTCACTGCCCCTATTTTGACACACAGGAAGCAGTCTTGGGAGAATGAAGATTGGGAGGGGCAAATGAGCTCCAAATTCAAAAATTCCACTTGGGTTGGAAAGTAGACAGGACAGGCTTTCCAACAAGTGCACTTGGGCACATTTTGGACTCCTGCAAGTATCTCAAAATGGGCCTCAAAGTGGCGCGACGCATATAGGAAAAAGGGCCCAAAATGCCTCTGTTTCGCGAAATTTCGCTTCCCGACTTTTCATAAGTGGGCCCCCTCATCTACACTTCATTTTTTCGGCACCTAAGGCAGTTTTAAAAGTATTTTCACTCTAGATGGGCAGTTATCCAAGTGGTAAAGGAAGGCAAAGGGCCACCCAAGCCATTTGTCATGTTTGTGGCGTTGTACCTGTAGCTGATGTTTGGCTCTCCACCTTCATCTTGTGATGATTTGAGTAACTCCCCAACCCTTAGGCATTCTATCTCTTCATGGCACATTCTATATATTGTATGCAAACCATTTGCAAAGGGTTGGTTGGCTTGTAACTTCTGGGAGACTGTGGGAAAGAAACTCTGTTTCTTCATTTTATATTTTTACAGAGGATTAATGAAAGGCAGTGGCTCTGTTTCATGAGATTCATGTGGTTGTGAGTGTAGCAAATGTGTCTCTTATGTTTCATATGTATCTTGTTATGTTTCATAGATCATTTCATATTCATTTCCGGTGAAATTTTCTAAGTTAGATAAGGTAGAATTCAATTTTATTGCTCTGCCTGTGGGAAAATTTCATGTTCAGTGTTCTTTCTTCTGT
Organism: Pinus taeda; assembly: GCA_000404065.3. Taxonomy (NCBI): domain Eukaryota; kingdom Viridiplantae; phylum Streptophyta; class Pinopsida; order Pinales; family Pinaceae; genus Pinus; species Pinus taeda. The sequence goes on along the minus strand of APFE030814045.1, from coordinate 226,541 downwards.
TGAAAAGGATTCATGTGCGTATGCCCTTTTCACTCTCCTAAGCATTCTCTCCATTCCACGTTGTTTCAAACTAAATTGCTAGACTCTCGGCCTATCTTGCCTCACGAAGTAATCTGTGCCTTTGTATTAAATTATCTGTTCATTGAGGTCCATTGGTCCCATACCATCCCAGAAACACAATCATTCATAAAAATCACTTCTTGTATCCATATTCACTTACTAGCCTAAGATAAATATTTCACTATAATTCATCTCAGGCCTTTTTTTTTTATATATTCACTGAGTGTGACTCGGAGAGAGCCCTCTCCTATTCTGGTAGGGCTAGCTACCAGACTGAGCGTGGTTTGTGGTTACCCTGAATTTTGCCTTCTTTTAGCCTAAGGCAGATTTAGGTGCTAACACCAATATAAAATCTTCATCTTTTTGTACAGTTGGACTTTCTGAATACTCTTCATCTTCGATGATATAAATTGGCAAATCATCCGGTGTAAAAAAATGATTCTCCTCTCCTATTGGAGCCTCATCATCTTCTGATTCAGTGCCATGGACATAGTTCTGCTGTAATGGTGTTTTGACTTGTTGTTGAGCTGATGGATCTTGAGCTCTTTACTCCCATTGCTTGATTCTGAACTGTGCTTGTTGCTAACCACATAAATGTGGATTTCTGACCTGTGTCTCAGGCTTATCTACAATGGTTAATCTATCAAACATCTTCTCAAGCTTACAAAGCACTTGATCTGAGGAGGAAGCTTCTTCTTTTATGGTCACCTTTTTCTCGGTCTTCATTCTAGCTCTCTTGGTTAACAGATTGGCTTCAACACTTACTGTGATTTTCTGCATGTCCTCCAATGTGGTCAGGTCTCTTTCTCTCAATTGATATGCCATGTCAGGGTCAAATCTGTCGGGAAATTTGATCAAATCCAGCCCCATAGGTGGCTTGATATCAACTGGAATGGCATTATAAATAGTATTGAATCTAACACAGTAATCCTAGACACTTTCACCAACATTCCTCTTTATGTTTTCATACTCGGAAAGGATTTGGAGTGGATTTTTCTTTACCTCCCAATGATCCAAAAATTGTCTATGAAGAACCTCCAATGAATTGATTGTTCCAGTAGGCAATTCTCTAAGCCACTGTCGCACTTCACCTCCAAAAGTTTGCACAAATAATCTCATAGTCACATTCTTTGCATCTATCTCGTGGAGATCAAAGAAGTCAATCATCCTATCAACATGCTGCTATGCTGTGATACCTTGGGAAGCATTAAACAATGGGATCTTACTTTGGTAATCAACAGGCATGGCATCCAAGTTTGTGGTAGAACGAGAAGTGCATATCTAGCAGCCATTGGTCGAGGTGGATTTGCAACTGGCCTTGGGGATGTAGGAGGAGTTGGAACAACAATAGAAACTGATGTGACAGGTGAATGAGGTGTAGAAGGAGGTGAAGAAATTCTTGATGTTTGAGGTGTTGAAGGGGTTGATGGGGGTGAAGAAACTGTAGATTTCTGATCAGATATGGTGGGCTGCATGGGAAAGGTGGGAATAAAAGGAGGCTCAGTAGGAATTTTTAAACTAGACACCATAGCAGATGAACCAAGAGTAGCAGATGCAGATTCTAAGAACTCGGGAATATTGGTAGCCACAATTGAATATTGAAGATTTATAATATAAGCATCAATTGATCTATTTTCTCTTTCAGTTTCAAGATACTAGACAAACTCTGGATGTAGAACAGTAGCACCAATTGCACTTTCAAACTTAGTTTCAAAAAATGATAGATCAAAATGTTCATGAAATGGGAGATCTTCAAGATATTCAAAAACAAAAGAGCATGAATGAGATCTAAACATAGGAATCACAAAACTTTCTTGGAAAATAATTCTTGGAATAAGATTTGGGTTTTCATACACAAGAGGGGGATCAGGATCAGGATTGGCTCTGGTGTATCTTCTGGAAGCCAGTGTGTTGAATTATTCCCAAAAATCAAATTGACATTATAATCTTGTCAGCCTGCTGAATTCTAAACTCATCATCCAAAAGTCTAGAATTGTTTAATGTACAGGGGGAATTTGGAAGTCAGATGTTCAGTTTATAAAACTAAACCAAAGATTGACTGAAGTAGCATTCATCTACTTATGCACTCGCAAAGCAAGACCAGTTTGAAGGCTACCTGGATAACTTCAAGCTCCATCTGTAGTTTATAAAGCAAAGAAAATTAATGAACAAACAAATTTTTCATCCCTAGTGGAGTCGCCACTATGTTAGAGCCTAAATCTACCTCAGGTTAAGAAAGGTAGGTCTAGGGTAACATCAAACCATGCTTAACCTGATAGCTAGCCCTACCAAGTCGGGAGAGGGCTCTCTCCTTGTCAATCTCAATGAAAATATATCAAGGAAGGCTTGATTATATAAAAACTAATTTTAGGCTAGGTATGCTTGGTCAGAGGAATTTAATTGAATTTAATGGTTGGGTTGGTGGATCAAATGGGGAAGGAAGCTTTGGGTCTGGGAAATGAACACAGATTTGCAGAGGTTTCTGTGGGGTGAGGTAGGCAAGTGTCTTAGCACTTTGAAATGAGTTTAATGGTGAGTCTAAAGACTAGTGAGGAGCTAGAGAGGGCATGTGAGTGTCATGAGTCCTCTTCAAATAGTAGAAAACATGTAGAACTAAATAAACCCCAAGGTAGAGCATTGAAACACCAAAGAATTCCATCTTTCAAACTTGATTCATTTAGTTATGCAGAAAGAGAGAGATTATGGCACACATAAACATAAGATCAACTAAATTAAAGAGAATAAAACAATGCTAATTCACATTACAACAAGAATCCTACAAAATGCTGCAAAACCCTGGTTTATTTCCTTGCCAAACTGCAGAAGTGATGTACAAAGTAGCTGAATGCATCCACAAGAGTCCAACCTTGACAAATGACTAATAAAGTACAAGATATAGAAAAAAAACCATCCATGTTAGCCTTTAGGGGTCGAATCCATGAGTCTAGGAGTTGTTTCAACAAGATCTAAACTAGGAACAGAAAAATAAGCAGTGGAACAGCTTGCCTCTAAAACTATGGAAACTGATTCATTAAGTTTAAAACCACCTATAACTGATGTATCTACCTCCATGAGTCAATTTTTATCACTTTTACATCATAGTACATGAATTTACATCATATCACATCATTAATTTGACCATAAGAGAGAAAAAGTCAAACTGGAAGAAAACTAGGCGTAATTTTGAGCAAACAGGCAAATTGGCACTTTTTCATTCTGTGCATAGTGCTTTTTCCAAGCTGCTTTTGGAAGGCTTCCTGAGGTCCAAATCAGGTTCAGGATAGATTTCTGGAAATCTTAGTGAGTCTACTTTCTGGAGCAAATTTATTTTTTTGATTTGGAGTCCATTTGCCCCTCCAAAATTGCAATCTCCCAAGACTGCTTCCTATGTGGCCAAAAAGTGGCAGAGAGGGCATTTTTTGGGTGTTTTTGGCCCTTATGGAGACCCAAAACTTGTCAAAATTTCCTAGAAATTTTTGAGTATGCATAACGTTTCATGAGGAATCCAAAAATTCAAAGTTTTCTTCAAATGGAGGTCCCCATCAAAAGTGTAGTGCCGGTGGCACTACGCACCTATCGGAAAAACTTGTTTTTTCCCTGAAAATTTCAAAAATGCCAAAAATTTCACCAAATTTCTTGAAATTTGGCATGATTGATCTATGTTAAGTGTGATTTTGGGCCAATGAAGCTTCAACCAATATCTTGAGCTTATCTTGCTCTTTCTTGCTCCTTAAAGTTCTCCTTAACTTGGCTTTTAGGCTTCTTATCCTTGTTTTACAAATTTTGTTCCGGGCCAAATAGTGATAAGCCATGTGGCGCAACATCTTTGTCTCCTTATTGGCCTTATCCAGCAACTTCTCAAGGTGGATATTGATTCTTTCCAACCATGATTCTTGGTTGGCCTCTATTTCTTGCTCTAGTGAAGTTAGCTTGATTTTCCTCTTCTTTGCCAATTGCTAGTTTTCCCTTATGTTTTGTAGCTTCATGATTGTTTGTTTGTCCTCCAATTGCTTGTTCTATTTCTCAAGGTAATTAATGACCCATTTGGCCCTTTCTCCTTGATTATCTCATCCTTGAGCTTTGAGCTTTGGAAGGCCAAATGAGTGTCCTCTTCCTCGACCAAAATGAAATCTCTGTCTTGGCCGTCAGAAGGCCCTTCATCATGCACTGGTTGTTTTCCTTTGTCCTGTACGTGCTTTTCTGAAGAAGAAGGAGAAGCCCCTTTCACCCCCGGTGAAGATAGCATTTGCCTATTGTCTGGTGAAGAGAATGAGACCCATTCCACTCTTGGTGGAGATAATACTCGTTTGGCAGTTGCAAATAGTCTCCTTGTGCCTTTCTCATAAGTGACAAACACTGGCACACCTATTAGTTTAGTCTCATGAACATCTGGTTGGTTTGAAGGCCCTCCTTCCTCATGAAGCATCGATGGAGTCACATGAGGGCTTTTGAATACCTCATGTGCAACGAAAGTATCCCAAGAAATATTCAGCAAGCTTAGCTAATGCAAAACAACAATTTTGATCAATGAAAAATGATAAATGTTGTTGAACTGTTGAGGAAGAGGTTTCGTTTGCACCAATGTAGCCATCTTTTCACTATTTCTGCATATGAAATAGGGGAGGTTCATCATCCTCACTCAAGTAAAGTGCATCAACAATCTAACATGGTAAGTGTACAAGCGAGAAAACCTCCCTTCACAGGTGAAATATTTGATAATAAGCTTCATGAGTGGAGCATAAGTGTCTTGTAGGTATCTGAAAGGAAAGACCCTACTAATTTTCTTTTGATAACTAGCCTTGTTGTAAGGCTCATAATGCTCTTTGCCCACATGCTACCACTTATTCCACTCTTCTCCCACATTAGGAATGCTTGTTGCTACTACAATAGTTTCAGGTGTCAAAGTGAAATAAACACTAGCTAGGTTCACTTGGCCATTGAGAAGATTAAGAACAAATAACCTAACAAGCTCATGGTGATATTTCACCCTCTCCACCATCTCACAAAACTGGTAGCAAGGCTGATGTTTAAAACATGTTACTGCAAGAGGGCAAGCTAGTAACTCTGTGAAAGTGATGGGCTCCCCCTGGATGTGTTTTCCTCTCTTATGTGTTTTTCTTGGTGCATGAACCTCTTGGGAAGAATCATTGACAATTTCATCATCCCTTTCATAAGCTGAATCTGTTTCCGTACTTGCAAATATAGAGTGTAAAATGATGAGTATGAAGAGATTTTTTTAAATATAGGGTGACTGTTGTTTTTCTTTTGGGGATAAAAAGGTTGGCTGATAGTATAAGTGAAAAGGAGGTTTTGATGATAGCAGTAGGGTTTTTAGGGAATGATAGGGTTTAGGAAAAGGGAATTAGGGTTTGGGGAATAGTAGGAAATATGTATAGGGTTTAGGGTTTGGTGATAGGGGGTAAGGTGAGTGTCAATGGGAGAGAGAAAGGGGAAGGGTATTAGGGAAATTTAGTGCAGGGGGATGGGATGTGGGAAAATCATACAAGGGAGTGAAAACAACAAGAATAACAAAAAAACTAGATAGTGTTTCAAGACAACTTTGAAGCAACTAGGGTTTGATTTTTCACCATTCAAATCACTATGATGGATGACAAATTTCTCTTGCTAGGGCAGATGGGAGGGTTTACTTACTTGAAGAGATGATATTTGCAAACTTGGAGGCTTGGAAAAGCAATGAAATTCATTTTGAAGCTTGGCCAACAGATGCGCCACACCAACACCCAGGTGCGTAGCGCACTTTCTGTGGATAGTGCCCGTTGAAATTCCTTTGGAAATCCTGCGCCCAGTGCATAGCACCAAGCAGGTGTGTCGTGCCAGTGTCCAGGTGCATCGCGTCGGTGAAAACTGAAATTTTTGCTGCAAGTTTCCCTCTTTCTCCTCAAAGTGTGATTTTTCTTCTAACTCTCTCTCACTTGCACAAAATAAGGTCTTCCAAACACTAAAGAGAATTTTATATCATCTTGACTTTAATTTTTCATTTTAGAAACCCACTTTCATAAAGTTGAATTCACTTTACTTTAAAAACCCTATTTTTTATAGTTTTGGCTCTTTTTGTCATTTGATGAACATGATGCTTTGATGTTTTTGTTTCTTTTGCAACAACTAGAGTGCTGGAGTTGGAAAGGTGACCAAGGGCTATATCTAAAGCTTTATTACATATGAAAACATTAAAATTACATAAATTTGTACATGAAAATAGAAAAACTCTGTTTTCACCTCAAAACAGAGTTTTGAGGTAAAAACCCTTTATGAAGCAAATCATCAATGAAATTTGCAATTTTATGAACTTATTAAACATCCTCATGTGCCTGCTGAGCTCTTATTGAGCTTTTGAAGACCATGGTGGCAAACCCTAGACCTAATGAGACCTAAAACCCTAAAAATGGCTTTTGCAAACATAAATGACAAAAAATGATTGTAAATGACCTAAACTTGTGAAAATAGGCCAGCAGGTAAAGACCATGAGGGAAATTTGATAATGAACCACTTCCATCAGTTGATCCATGACCTAATGGAATGCAACTGACTTAATGGGAGCAATAACACATGTGAGTTACATTCATTTAAGTAGCGTATATAAATTTGAGTATGAAAATAAAAATTTATTGATTTGATAAATACTGATTCAACCCCCCCCTCTTAGTATTATTCCCAACAATTGGTATTAGCGTAGTTCCTTTGGTAGAAGCTTGATCACTTGAAGGAGATCCGTAGAAACAATGGGAAAGAAGCTAAAGATGAAAGCACCTCAAAAGAATAATACATCTCAAAGGAACAATGACAACAAGAGAGACAATTGGCCATCAGGTGGAAGCAAGTATTTAGATTCAGAATCACCTCAAATTGAAGATGAACAAGCAAAAGAAGTATCAAGTACAAATTTTTGGTCCTCTAGTGAAACTTTTCTTTGTTCATGCAATGTTGAAGATATTGAAAGTGATAGTGAAAGAAACATAGAGGCATAAGTTAAAAGACTCACAGATAAAATTAGAGATCAACAAGATCAATTTAACAAAAGGGAGAGTGCCTTTAGAGAAGAAGTTACCAGATTAAAAGCTCAGTTGGAGGAAGGAAACAAAGTAAGAAAACAGTACAAGGAAAAGGAAGATCAATGTCAAAAGTTGCAGGATGAAGTGACAACATTAAGAAATGAAGTAAATAAAAAGAGCACAACAATTAAGAGACTTAAAGATAGATCCAGTTACTATGAAAGTCTTGAAGCTAAGACTGCCTCTCTAAAAGAAGATCTTGAAAATTCAAATAAGAAGAATGAAGAACTACCTCAAGCAGATGAAGAACAAGAAAATGAGATTCTCAAATTAAGGCAACAAGTGGAAGAAGGAAGAAAGGTTGAAGAAATCATGAAGAATAAATATCTGGAAAAGGAAGAGCAACATCAGGTTGAGGTAAATATCTTAAAAGGTAAATTAGAAGAAAAGGATAAATTATTACGATTTCAAGATAGTACTAAGATTTTGGATAATATTATTAGTAGTCAAAGGTCTCCTACCATCAAAACTGTTCTTGGTTTTCATGAAACTGTTGAAGGTGAATCTAGCTCACAAGATGAGGAAAGGAACTTTAATGGAAATTATGAAATGATCAACAAGGAGATAAGAGGTCAACCCCATCAACAACCAAGGAAAGAAATTCTTCAAAGAAAATCATTTACTCCCAACTATGGAAGTGATAGTCAGTTATTTCCTCTGATTAACAATGTTGAATGTTTTATATGTCATAATTTTGGACATGTTGCAGCCAGATGCAGAAGTAGAATGATTCAAGATAATAATTGTCACATAGAAAGATCATTAGCTTCCAGGGGCTTTAAGGGATAGTGTTTTTCTTGCAATATGTTTGGTCACAAAGCCATTAACTTCTATAGAGGGAATATGAAACATATAAGATGTTATGCTTGTAACAAATTTGGGCATATAGCAAAAGAATGCATGAGAAAATTTCATCCAACATACCAAAAGGAGTAAACATCATCTCGCTCCAAGGTATGGAAGAAGAAGCAAGTACAGTCATAAAGATGTGGCATAGCACAATATACAAACATAATAGACTCAAGGGGAGCTGAAAGTGTGAAAATTTAGTGTTCTAAATCTCATACGCAGTTATCATGAAGACAAGTCGCATATATATGCGAGTTCAAATCTGCACATTCATGTATATGTTGGTTTGAGGAAAAAGCAGTGGGACAGACTCAGAAAAGGGTTCTGATATGGTTCATTCAATTATCAAATATCTGTGATGTTTTGAGTGATGATGATTATAGTCTTTTGATGATACGTGGAATTGTTTTTGGCCCTCATAAGTTGTTAATAATTTGATGAACAACTGGTTGATGATGATGCCTTGATGATTCTTACTAACAAATGAAATGATCATTTATGATAGTGAACAAATAGAATAGGTTCAGGGGGAGCATATGCTTCTAATAATGCATTGTTGGAATTATAATAGAAGACCTTGGTACATGATGATACTGATACTGCTTGATTCACATAGATGCTTTGATTCAGATGACTTTTCTGATGATGGACATATATAGGTTGTTAATATTGATGCTACGGGTAGATGCTACTGGTATAGATCATGTATGGTGTATGATAGTTGCTAATGACTATCATGGTCTTGTTTAGATCGTTGGTCTTTCCTATAAATGTCATGTATATCATTTGATGTAAAGGTCATGTAAAGAACTAATATGCATGGGAAGGATGATGCAATAATTTCTATTTCGGTCATGTATAAACATTTGGTATATCCCAACTTGATTGGGTATATGAGTCAAATTTGGTGTATCCCCACTTGGTTGGGTGATTGATGTATGTATGAGTCATTGGTCTTAGGGTTGTCATACTAAGTTAGTTGAGTTATAGATTCATGTTATTCTTTTGAGAAATATCTTTGCAGACTCTGCATGTACTCAAGGGGAGAATGGAAAACAAAATGAATATCAAAGAGGGAGAATATCTTGGTCCGCCTTTTGCCCTCAATGTCAAAGGGGGAGAGTATATTGGTGTTGTGGTTACCATCAAGTCCAAAGGGGGATATTGTTGGAATTATGATATAGATAATGGAAACTCACATATATGACAGTTCACAGTGCAACAAGTTAACAACAAAGGATTACAGATCAGACTTCAGAAATTGAAGCAAGAGAGTGGTTTAAGAAGTATATGCTAGTTCACTTTGTTAAAGCTGTGTATACATGTGGATCCACAAAGAAAAAAAATCGCATACGTATAAATCCACTCTCACAAGAGGAAAAGCGCGTATAGGTTGGAAAGACAAGGAAATTCAAGAGAAAATAATACCAGGGGTCAATACCATGGTATTAGCCCACAATATTCAGCGGAGTAATGACTATTTGATCCCACCCAAGAATACCATAGGTACTAAGTGGTTTTGGTCCAAGGTATTGACAAAGGATATAGGTATATAAGGAGGAGAAGATCAAAAGGCTAGAAGTGTGAAAATATTGAATATCTTATGAAGAGTTAGATCAAATATGCAGGTTCTGGGTTTCTTATGCTTTTCTTGATCAGAACTAAGGATGCACCTTAGTGGTTGATGATGGATGATGCGTCAGGATATAAGGCCTCGAATGAATTATCATTATGTGATTTGATCATGGATAGTCTAGATCTGAATACTGACACATGTTTTATTCTGTAAATGTTATGATCTGGGTATGACTGAAGTTTGGAATAGCTATGAGGTTTTAAGTTAGTATTTGCAGATCTATACATTAGTTCGCTTTGGAAAAAGTGCATATACACCCTAGTTTGGCACATTGAAGTAGTGTATACATTATGAAATATGTTGTTTGAAGTTGCAGTTTGTTCTGGTTGTTGATGCAGAGTTCTGGGTTTTACTCTATGTTCTGGTGACAATGTTCTGAATCTTCATATTGATTGAATTTGATTTGCTTCGGCGATGATGGGTTTTCAGTGATTGGTTGTATTGTAGTGGTGATTAATTTTGAGCTTCAATGTTGTTGATGGGTCTAGTATGAAAATTTGATGAAACGTGGCCTTTAGATTATGGTGTTGTGTTCAAGGAGTATCTAGTCTGAAAAATTATGAAACGAGGTCCCTGGAGGAAGAGAGAAGGTCATAGCCTTCTATAGGCCAATGCCTACGTACTGGTAAACATATCGGCTAGTAAAAGAGCTAGGGGGTTGGAGCTCCCTTCCAGCAGCAACTAGAAAATGAGTGAAGGTTGGAGCCTTGTATAGGCCAGCGCCTATGTACTAGTAAACAGATCGGCTAGTACAAGAGCCAGGGGGTTTTAGCTCCCTTCCAGTAGAAGCTAGATAACGAGAGAAGGTTGTAGCCTTATGCAGGTGGGTGCCAACATACTGGTATGAATCTACACCAGTACAAGATTGTAGACAAGCTTTTTAGACATCAGCAGGTGGTTTTTGTCCCGCATTGGGTTTCCATCTTAAATCTTGGTGTTCACGTGTGTTGCTTATGTGTGATGGTTTATTTTGTTATTACTACACATGGTTACTATTTATATGGTTTATAAAGTACTGATGCATCGATGAAATATTAACATACGATGAATTAACTGAATCATAAGTTCACTGGATATACAGTGGTTTCCTTAAAGACAATTACATGTACACGCGAGTTACCTTCATTGAAGTAGCGTATATAAATTTTAGTATGAAAAGAAAACGTTATTGAGTTGATTAAAGAACTAATATGCATGGGAAGGATGATGCAATAATTTCTATTTCAGTCATGTATAAACATTTGGTATATCCCCACTTGGTTGGGTATATAAGTCAAATTTGGTGTATCCCCACTTGGTTGGGTGATTGATGTATGTATGAGTCATTGGTCTTAGGGATGTCATACTAAGTTAGTTGAGTTATATATTCATGTTATTCTTTTGAAAAATATCTTTGCAGACTCGGCATGTACTCAGGGGGAGCATGGAAAACATAATGAATATCAAAGAGGGAGAATATCTTGGTCCACCTTTTGCCCTTGATGTCAAAGGGGGAGAGTATATTGGTGTTGTGGTTGCCATCAAGTCCAAAGGGGGATCTTGTTGGAATTATGATACAGATTATGGAAACTCACATATATGACAGTTCACAGTGCAACAAGTTAACAACAAAGGATTACAGATCAGATTCCAGAGATTGAAGAAAGAGAGTGGTTTAAGAAGTATATGCTGGTTCACTTTGTTAAAGCAGTGTATACACATGGATCCACAGAGAAAAAAATTGCATACGTATAAATCCACTCTCACAAGAGGAAAAGCACGTACAGGTTGGAAAGATAAGGAAATTCAAGAGAAAAGAATACCAGGGGTCAATACCATGGTATTAACACACAATATTGAGTGGAGTAATGACTATTGATCCCACCCAAGAATACCACAGGTACTAAGTGGTTTTGGTCCAAGGTATTGACAAAGGACATAGGTATATAAGGAGGAGAAGATCAAAAGGCTAGAAATGTGAAAATATTGAATATCTTATGAAGAGTTAGATCAAATATGCAGGTTCTGGGTTTCTTATGCTTTGCTTGATCAGAACTAAGTATGCACCTTAGTGGTTGATGATGGATGATGCATCAGGATATAAGGCCTCGAATGAATTATCATTATGTGATTTGATCATGGATAGTCTCGATCTGAATACTAACACATGTTTTATTCTGTAAATGTTATGATCTGGGTATGATTGAAGTTTGGGATAGCTATCATGTTTTAAGTTAGTATTTGAAGATCTATACGTTGGTTTGCTTTGGAAAAAGTGCATATACACCCTGGTTTGGAACATTGAAGTAGCGTATACATTATGAAATATGATCTTTGAAGTTGCAGTTTGTTCTGGTTGTTGATGCAGAGTTCTGGGTTCTACTCTATGTTTTGGTGACAGTGTTCTGAATCTTCATATTGATTGAATTTGATTTGCTTCAGTGATGATGGGTTTTCAGTGATTGGTTGTATTGCAGTGGTGATTAATTTTGAGCTTCAATGTTGTCGATGGGTCTAGTATGAAAATTTGATGAAACGTGGCCTTTAGATTATGGTGTTGTGTTCAAGGAGTATCTAGTCTGAAAATTTATGAAACTTGGTCCCTGGAGGAAGAGAGAAGGTCATAGCCTTCTATAGGCCAACGCCTACGTATTGGTAAACATATCGGCTAGTAAAAGAGATAGGGGGTTGGAGCTCCCTTCCAGCAGCAACTAGAAAATGAGTGAAGGTTGGAGCCTTTTGTAGGTCGGCGCCTATGTACTAGTAAACAGATCAGCTAGTACAAGAGCCAGGGGGTTTTAGCTCCCTTCCAGTAGAAGCTAGATAACAAGAGAAGGTTGTAGCCTTATGCAGGTGGGTGCCAACATACTGGTATGAATCTACACCAGTACAAGATTGTAGACAAGCTTTTTAGACATCAGCAGGTGGTTTTTGTCCCGCATTGGGTTTCCATCTTAAATCTTGGTGTTCACGTGTGTTGCTTATGTGTGATGGTTTATTTTGTTTTTTTTTTGTGAACTGCAGTAATTTTATTATCTACAAATATTTATAAAAGTACAAAACTTAGGATCCTCAATCTTCCCCGTAGGGAAACCAGATCTATTGGATCCTATACTTACAAAAGTCAATACTATTATCAAAACTGGATACTGTCATACTGATAAGAAACAAAAGCCCTCTTCCCCAGATTTATCCCAAAAACTAGAATTTGCTCATGCCAACTAGACCAACCCCCTGAGCTACTGCCGCTAGGGCACACCAGATGATGCTCCAAAGAAAAACAGGGTTTATAACATTCAAAAAGGAAAAAAGAAACGAAAAACAAGCCTTTCGCTTCGCTGCAGATCCTCAGTCAATGTTGATGTTGATGCTGTCTTTCCTCTGCTCCATCAGCATAGCTTTGATTTCCTTGAGGTGTTTGTTCTGCTACCTCACTAGCTCCTCCACATTTGTGACTTCCTTTTTCGCCACCGCTATGTCCTGCGCCATCTGCACCATCTCAGCCGCGACCTGCTCCATGGCCTTGGCCAGGAGGTGCTTCAGGACCCAGTAAGTGTGAAGTGCGCGACGGTACAGAGTGAGTCTGCCTCGCGTGTGGCCAGGGTCTGGCAGCTGCAGGGACCAATCATTGATTTCCGGGTCAGAGGGTTCCTCTAACACCTTCTCCTCCATGGCGTCGATAATATTCCTTATATTTGCATTTGAATCCAGATTATAGGCTTGTTCAACCTCGTGCATAGTCCGACTGATAGACCTGTTCCTTCTTTTACGCCTTTTCTGCATCCTGTTACCCTCCGCATTACTGATGGCTTGACGGGGGCGTCCTCTTCCTCTCTGCGTCTGCTGCTTTCGACGGCCTCCTTCCTTAACTTGCTTCGAGCCTCTACTGCTCTGCCCAGTTTCGAACCGCTTGCCTCTGGGTTCTTTATCCTGTCTGCAATCTAACTCCTCCGAGCTTTCGATTTCGATTTTAACCCTATCCCGTTCGCAGTGCCTGCCCTCAGCCGCGACCTTCTCCTTTTGGATAGCCTTGTCTCTTCGCTCACCCATTTTCGAACGTTTGAGGCGCTGGTTAGGGGTTCTCTTCCAGGTCGTCGCTTCGCTCGCCACCTTCTTCGAATTTCTGCTGTTTGTCATTCTTTCTGTGTTCCTCCTTATAGCTTCCCTACCACCTTTGCTCGTATGATGAGAATGCTCCCCCTTGCGCATGCCACTATTACCCCGAATGATAGCTTTGGGATTGTGAATCAGTTTTTGTTTTGGGCCGCGTCCCTGTCTCGCTGAGAAATCATTAATTACCGATGTCAGGGCATTTAGGGCGCCGCCCTTCTGTCCTCTCCTTATTGCTGCCTGATGATGCCTTAATCTCCTTCTCCCGCTCCACGCGGGATTGTAATTATCCTTGTTCTGCGTCATGATTATCCTTACTAATGAGCTGTTTTAGCCCGTCCCATCTTGCCAACATTACCTGATTGGTCCAGATGTCGTCAATTGGATCCATTTGTTCTTTGCTTCCCCAATTCGCCAGGCAGTCTGCGGGTTTATTGCCTTCTCGTCTTACATGCAAAGTGATCTTGAAATCAATTCCTATCAGCATTTCCTCTATATCTCGGACTATGCTTGCACTTCGCCAGCTTTTTACTACCTTCTCCCAATTTTTTCCTTGGATTAATTTCCTTATCGAATTAATAACCAAGGTGGAATCTCCTTCAATTTGTAACTTCCTGTAACCATTTCTTCTGGCAATTTTAAGGCCCTGATATACAGCCGAGAATTCTGCCTCGTTATTGGTCATTGTTCCTCCATGTTCAGCATAGATCCACTCTGTAACCCCTTCTCCATTTCTGAATATTCCACCAAAACCCGCTGGTCCAGGATTCCCTTTAGTAGCTCCATCGAAATTGAGCTTTATAAACCCTTCTGGAGGCTTTCTATAAACCGAATGACTTTGATTTGCTGTTGGATGGTTCTGCTTGGATTTTTGATGGTAGATCATCCCCTGTTCTACATTCAGCTTCTTTAGAATCTCTATTTCAGCTTCTGTTGTTTTCCAATCCTCATCTGCCCAATTTTCCGCTAGGATTGACTCTTTGATTTGCCTTAGCGTTCTCTTCCATACTTCCTCCGGACCTGAGGACTTCCCTTTAAATATTCGGCTATTTCGTTCCTTCCATAGATTCCATACATTGAAGCCTGTTGTTATGCTCCATGCTCTTCTAACTATTTTGCTTTGAAACTTTCCTTCTCCCCAGTCGCTAAGGGTTTGAATTATGTCTTGCGGGTTTCTTACTGTTGTCACGAATAGATTTTTTGTTTTCTCCCACTGGAATTGGGCCACGCTGCATCCATTAAGCAAGTGTTCCTGATCTTCTTCATCTGAATTACAGAGACAACATCTTGTTGGGCCTGAGAAGCCTCTTTTTTGAATTCTGTCCCATGTTAAAATCTGCTTTCTTCCTACCAACCATGCAAACAATTTAATCTTCGACCACCATTTTGTTCTCCATATCCTTTTCCACTTTTGTTCTTCCTCCCCCTGACCATCCTGGGTTTTAACTTTGTAGGCTTCCTTTATGGAAAATATCCCTTTCATTTCTTTGCCCCATCGGAGGATGTCTCTCTCGTCTCTCTTTTTTATCTTCCTGGAGTCTATTTCTTTTTCGAATGTTGTTTTTTGATCTTCTGTTGCATTCCTTTTCCATTCCTCCAGAGGTTTCCATTCTCGCCATTCCTCATTTCCAGGTTTTGCAATCCAGTAATCTTTAACCGTAATGAGGTTCCTATCCAAACCTGTTCTGTAGATTTCTTGCATACCTTGTAGGTTCAGCATTTTCTCCCTTTGCTGCCAGACTTCATCCCAAAATCTCGTGATCTGACCTCCTCTTATTTCCCAAAATATATGTCTGTCAATTAAGTCCCTGCTTTGGGTGGATAAGTTCCATATATCCGATCCCCGAGGCATATCTTGTTCCCTTAGAATTTCTTCAGGGGTGAAAGGCATATTATATTTTGCAGTCTAGATTTCTTTCCATAAATCCGGCCCCCCTTGTAGCCATCTCCATCTTAATTTGGCAGCGAGTACTTGATTTAAGGTCCATGGGTCTCTGAGGCCTAAGCCACCTTTTTCCTTCAGTTTGGTTAGACTATTCCATGAACAAAGAGCCCACTTCTTTTGTTGCTTCGAGCCCCCCCATAGAAATTTTCTGTAAATCTCTATCAGTTTATTACAAATTCCTTTAGGGGCAGCCATCATAGATAATGGATATATCGGGATTGCCTGTGTAGTGGCTTTGAGCAACACTACCCTTGCTGCCAGGTTCAGAGCACGAAAAGTCCAGTTTTCCAACCTTTTCATGATCTTCTCAAGGATATTTTTCCAATTTCCTATTTTAAGGGTAGACGAGTCTAGCATAGTTCCTAAATATTTGGTAGGGAGGTCCCCTATCCGATATCCCATGACCCTGGTTAGATGATTCTTAACAGGTTCCACAGTGTTAAAGAAAAAGGTTCTGGATTTGTCATTATTCACCTCCATCCCTGAACCTTCCATAAATATCTCTAGAATTTTCTTTATCCTTTTTACTTCTTTCAGTGTTTCTTTGCAATAAATCATTATGTCATCCACAAATTGTTGGTGGGTGACTGTGGTTTGGTTCCCCCATAATCTGAGGCCTTGTATTTTCCTTTCTCTTAGTTCTTTTTTAAAGTATCTGCCTAATCCTTTTGCTGCAATTATGAAGAGAAAGGGGGATAAGGGGTCCCCTTATCTGAGGCCTCTTGTTGCATTGAATGTTGTTGTTGGCACTCCATTCAACAGAATAGAGAAATTCAGAGTAGAGATCATGCTTAGGACCCAATTCACCCACCTATCACAAAATCCAAAGGCTTTAAGAATCCTTTCTAGGTACTTCCAACTTAGCCTATCATAGGCTTTTGAGAGGTCAAGTTTAATTAGCATACCTTTTTCTTTTTTCGTTTTCAGTGTGTGGATTACTTCCTGAGCCACCACTAGCCCATCCAAAATCTGCCTTCCTTCAACAAACCCAGTTTTCTCTGGGGAGATAATACTTGGCAGGATCAATTTTAGTCTCTGAGCTACTATTGATGCCACTATCTTGTAGATGACGTTACAAAGGGCTATAGGGCGAAAGCCATCAGCTTGATCTGCCTGATTAGTTTTAGGAATAAGGGTCAGAAGGGTTGAGTTTATTCCTAGCCATATTCTTTGATTTATTCTGGCCTCCTCTACAACTTCCAGAACTTCTGCTGCAAGAAACTTCCACCCCGCTTGGAAGAATTCTACAGTATACCCATCCGGACCAGGAGCTTTGTTCCTTTTCATGTTTCTAACAATATCCTCCACTTCTTCCATTGTGATTTTCCTCATGAGAGCCAGGTTTTGATCTCTTGTAACTACACTTGGAATTTCTCTGCTTATCTTTGCTATGGCATCTGATCTGTTAGTTTGCGGTTCCCTCAGATTGTCTTTGAAGTGATTGACCAGCACTTTTTCAATTTCTTCATGTTGTAGAACGCTTTGCCCTTCTTGGTTTTTTATTGAGAATATTTTGTTTCGTTGTCTATGCTGAACCATTGCTTTATGGAAAAACTTAGTATTCCTCTCTCCCTCTCTAAGCCACTGAACCCTTGATTTCTGCTTCCATAAAATCTCTTCTTGTTTCCTTATTTCTTCTAGCTGGTTTAATATCATACCTTCTTCTTTTGTTCTCTCCTCCTGTATGCCTTCTAAGATGTCCATCTGCTGAAGGTCTTCCATTCTTTTTTCTAGTCTCTTTTTTTCTTCTATAATGTTACCAAATTCTTCTTTATTCCATTTCTTTATCTTATTCTTCATTTCCTTCAGTTTGAGTTGAAAGGTGTGCATCTTATTTTTTCCTCTTTGATCACTCGTCCTCCACCATTCTTCTAGCTTCTCCATCAGTCCTTCATTTCTCAGCCAAAAAGCTTCGAACCTGAAGGGTTTTTTGAGAGGCCTTTGCTTTAAGTCTATTTCTAATTTAATTGGCTAATGGTCCGATCCTGCTACCGGGAGGATGGTGGCTTCTATGAATACATCCTTCAACATTATTTGTTCTGAGATTAAGAATCTATCAAGGTGAGAGGCTATTTGGTTAGCTCCTCCTCTTCGATTATTCCATGTATGATTTCCATTGATGGTTTGAATATCGATCAAGTTCTGGTCCCTTATGAGATCTCCAAACTGCTCCATTACCTTATCCATTCTCCTTGTTCCTCCTCTTTTTTCGCCTAAGGTTTTAATCAGATTAAAATCCCCTCCTACGATCCATTGTTTTCCTGGTATTAGGCATCACAAGGCTTTTAGATTTTGCAAAAAGTTTTCCTTTTCGCTCTGAATATGAGGTCCATGCACTCCTGTTATAATAACCTCCTCTGTCGTTCCTACTATGCTTGATGTTCCTGATAAAATTCTTGGGAAGCTCATCCAGTTACTAAATTGTATTTCCTCTGGATTCCAGATAATTACCAGACCTCCTGCGCTTCCGATCGCATCCTGTCCCATCATTTCATATCTACTCCTGTTTTTATTCAGAATTTCTCTCATTTTCACAGTACTTATTTTTGTTTCTTGTACTATCATTATATTGGGCTTCTCTTTTTTCAATCTTTCATTCAAATACCTTTGTTTGCCTCTGCTGTTGAGGCCTCTTATGTTCCAGCTTGTAATAATCATCTTAACAGTTCTGGGGGGGATTGGAAGACCTCTGAGAGAGGTATCACTCTTCTAGAGTTAACAAGCATCTCACCCACTTCTTGTATCATTTCACTCATTGTTCTTCTCCCTCTTTTTTTACCTCCCTTGCCAATGTTGCCCGCTCCTATGCTTTGTGTTTCCTGTTTCTCCAATTTTTGACTTTCCTTCTCCCCTGTTAGTCTCTTTTTTTCCTTATATCTTTGAAATGCTTCTTTGTATCTCTGTTTTTTCTCTTCTGGGATGAATCTTTCATCAAGCCTTTTCCATTCCTATAGAAGTTTCGCCATTACTTGCTCTTCCTCTTCTCCTTTTGTTTTCTTTGGATCTATCTCCATGTCTCCTTGATCTTCTTGGGTTTCACTTAGGATTTCTACCCCTTGTTCATTATTCATGTTATCTGTTTCTTTGTTTGTTTTTTCATTTATTACCTCCATTCCTTCTATTTCTTCTTCCTCACTTGCCTCTGTCTCCAAACCTTCTTCCTGTAGGACTTTAAACATGTTTAGTGATTATGTTTTTTGGGTTTCTTTTTGTTTACCCATCGGCATCTTTTTACTTCCTCTTCTTCTTCTTCTTTGAACTTCTCTGAAGTCCTCTTCTTCTTCCCCTGTTTTCCTTGTTGCATTACTCCTTCCTTTTTCTGCTTCCCTTTCCTTTTTAGCTAGCGTAATGGGGCATTCCCTAAAAAGATGGCCATATTCTTGGCATCTTCTGTAGCAAAATGGAATATGTTCGAAGTCGATAGGTTGATGCCATAGCTCATCATGATATTCCAGTTCTATAGTATCTGGAAGAGGCTCTATGATGTTCATGTATGCACATATTCTAGCATAAGTGTTGTATTTTCCTCTCTTTGTTGTTTCTGCTACTTTAACAAAGGAACCTATTGTATTTCCTATGCCTTTAAGAATTCCTGGCTCCCAGAATTCTGATGGTAGGCCAAAGAGTCTTATCCATATTGGGGCAACTAACATCCTTTCCTTATCTGGGTTGTAGCAATCTACCCATTCTCTCATGAACAGACCAGCGTTGTTCATGAAATAGGGTCCTTCCTCAAAGATTCGACCCCTATCTTCTAGATTGGAAAATATGACAGTGAAAAACCCCTTTGCTCCCAACTTGACCTCCACATGACCTTTTGGTTTCCACCTCTGATGGATCCATCTCATAAGATCCTTCTCAGCTAGCCAATATCCTATGAACTTACAGATCAAAGCATAATCTCTCATGTGGCTTCTGTAATTTTCTAATCTATTAGGTGGGATTACAAACCTGGGTTTGCTCGTTGTCCTTGGTAGGCATTTGCTTTGAAATCCTGATCGCCTTTGCACTCCAGCTTCTAAAGTTTCTCCTTCGTTGGTTCGGTCTCCGTCACTCTGCCTTTCCTTCCTATTTTCCCCTGTTAATGCTGCTTTGAAGGAGGGGATCTCTCCCCTCCCTTGCTCCGTCTCCATCCCTTCCCTTCCCTGCGCGTCTCCTATCCTTTCTGAAACCAAACCCGCTAATAATCTATCGGGCCTTCGGACCTCCGTCGAAACTCTAGCTTCCTGCACGTGATCGCGGCTCCAGAGTCGTTCCTCTCCTCTGGTTTATTTTGTTATTACTACACATGGTTACTATTTATATGGTTTATAAAGTACTGATGCACTGATGAAATATTAACATATGATGAATTAACTGAATCATAAGTTCACTGGATATACAGTGGTTTCCTTAAAGACAATTACGTGTACACGCGAGTTACCTTCATTGAAGTAGCGTATATAAATTTTAGTATGAAAGAAAACGTTATTGAGTTGATTAAAGAACTAATATGCATGGGAAGGATGATGCAATAATTTCTATTTCAGTCATGTATAAACATTTGGTATATCCCCACTTGGTTGGGTATATAAGTCAAATTTGGTGTATCCCCACTTGGTTGGGTGATTGATGTATGTATGAGTCATTGGTCTTAGGGATGTCATACTAAGTTAGTTGAGTTATAGATTCATGTTATTCTTTTGAAAAATATCTTTGTAGACTCGGCATGTACTCAGGGGGAGCATGGAAAACATAATGAATATCAAAGAGGGAGAATATCTTGGTCCACCTTTTGCCCTTGATGTCAAAGGGGGAGAGTATATTGGTGTTGTGGTTGCCATCAAGTCCAAAGGGGGATATTGTTGGAATTATGATACAGATTATGGAAACTCACATATATGACAGTTCACAGTGCAACAAGATAACAACAAAGGATTACAGATCAGATTCCAGAGATTGAAGAAAGAGAGTGGTTTAAGAAGTATATGATGGTTCACTTTGTTAAAGCGGTGTATACACACGGATCCACGGAGAAAAAAATTTCATACGTATAAATCCACTCTCACAAGAGGAAAAGCACGTACAGGTTGGAAAGACAAGGGAATTCAAGAGCAAAGAATACCAGGGGTCAATACCATGGTATTAACCCACAATATTGAGCGGAGTAATGACTATTTGATCCCACCCAAGAATACCACAGGTACTAAGTGGTTTTGGTCCAAGGTATTGACAAAGGATATAGGTATATAAGGAGGAGAAGATCAAAGGGCTAGAAGTGTGAAAATATTGAATATCTTATGAAGAGTTAGATCAAATATGCAGGTTCTAGGTTTCTTATGCTTTGCTTGATCAGAACTATGCACCTTAGTGGTTGATGATGGATGATGCATCAAGATATAAGGACTTGAATGAATTATCATTATGTTATTTGATCATGGATAGTCTAGATCTGAATACTAACACATGTTTTATTCTGTAAATGTTATGATCTGGGTATGACTGAAGTTTGGAATAGCTATGAAGTTTTAAGTTAGTATTTGCAGATCTATATGTTGGTTCACTTTGGAAAAAGCGCATATACACCCTGGTTTGGCACATTGAAGTAGCATATACATTATGAAATATAATGTTTGAAGTTTCAATTGGTTCTGGTTGTTGATGCAGAGTTCTTGGTTCTACTCTATGTTCTAGTGATAGTGTTTTGAATCTTCATATTGATTGAATGTGATTTGCTTCAGTGATGATGGGTTTTTAGTGATTGGTTGTGTTGCAGTGGTGATTAATTTTGAGCTGCAATGTTGCTGATGGGTCTAGTATGAAAATTTGATGAAACGTGACCTTTAGATTATGGTGTTGTGTTCCAGGAGTATCCAGTCTGAAAAATTATGAAATGTGGTCCTTGGAGGAAGAGAGAAGGACATAACCTTCTATAGGCCAACGCCTACGTACTGGTAAACATATCAACTAGTAAAAGAGCTAGGGGGTTGGAGCGCCCTTCCAGCAGCAGCTGGAAAATGAGTGAAGGTTGGAGCCTTCTATAGGCTGGTGCCTATGTACTAGTAAACAGATCATCTAGTACAAGAGCTAGGGGGTTTTAGCTCCCTTCTAGTAGAAGCTAGACAACGAGAGAAGGTTGTAGCCTTATGCAGGTGGATGCCTACATACTGGTATGAGTCTACACCAGTACAAGATTGTAGACAAGCTTTTCTTATATTAAACAAAGACATCAGCAGGTGGTTTTTGTCCCGCATTGGGTTTCAATATTAAATCTTGGTGTTCATGTGTGTTGCTTATGTGTGATGGTTTATTTTTTTATTACTACACATGGTTACTATTTATATGGTTAATAAAGTATTGATGCACCGATGAAATATTAACATATGATGAATTAACTGAATCATAAGTTCACTGGATACATTGTGGTTTCCTTAAAGAAAATTACATGTACACGCAAGTTACCTTCATTGAAGTAGCATATATAAATTTTAGTATGAAAACAAAAAGTTATTGAGTTGATTAAAGAACTAATATGCATGGGAAGGATGATGCAATAATTTCTATTTCAGTCATGTATAAACATTTGGTATATCCTCACTTGGTTGGGTATATGAGTCAAATTTGGTGTGTCCCCACTTGGTTGGGTGATTGATGTATGTATGAGTCATTGGTCTTAGGGATGTCATACTAAGTTAGTTGAGTTATAGATTCATGTTATTCTTTTGAAAAATATCTTTGTAGACTCTGCATGTACACAGGGGGAGCATGGAAAACATAATGAACACAAAGAGGAGAATATCTTGGTCTGCCTTTTGCCCTTGATGTCAAAAGGGGAGAGTATATTGGTGTTGTGGTTGCCATCAAGTCCAAAGGGGGATATTGTTGGAATTATGATATATATAATGGAAACTCACATATATGACAGTTCACAGTGCAACAAGTTAACAACAAAGGATTACAGATTAGACTCCAGATATTGAAGAAAGAGAGTGGTTTAAGAAGTATATGCTAGTTCACTTTGTTAAAGCAGTGTATACATGCGGATCCATAGAGAAAAAAAAATCGCTTACGTATAAATCCACTCTCACAAGAGGAAAAGCGCGTATAGGTTGGAAATACAAGGAAATTCAAGAGCAAAGAATACCAGGGGTCAATACCATGGTATTAACCCACAATACTGAGTGGAGTAATGACTATTTGATCCCACCCAAGAATACCACAGGTACTAAGTGGTTTTGGTCCAAGGTATTGACAAAGGATATAGGTATATAAGGAGGAGAAGATCAAAGGGCTAGAAGTGTGAAGATATTGAATATCTTATGAAGGGTTAGATCAAATATGCAGGTTTTGGGTTTCTTATGCTTTGATTGATCAGAACTAAGGATGCACCTTAGTGGTTGATGATGGATGATGCATCAGGATATAAGGCCTCGAATGAATCATCATTATGTGATTTGATCATGGATAGTCTAGATCTGAATACTAACACATGTTTTATTCTATAAATGTTATGATCTGGGTATGACTAGAGTCTGGAATAGCTATGAAGTTTTAAGTTAGTATTTGCAGATCTATACATTGATTCGCTTTGGAAAAAGTGCATATACACCCTGGTTTGGCACATTGAAGTAACGTATACATTATGAAATATGATGTTTGAAGTTTCAGTTGGTTCTGGTTGTTGATGCAGAGTTCTGGGTTCTACTCTATGTTCTAGTGACAGTGTTCTAATTCTTCATATTGATTTAATGTGATTTGCTTCAGTGATGATGGGTTTTCAGTGATTGGTTGTATTGCAGGGGTGATTAAATTTGAGCTTCAATGTTGCTGATGGGTCTAGTATGAAAATTCGATGAAACATGGCCTTTAGATTATGGTTTTGTCTTCCAGGAGTATCCAGTCTGAAAATTTATGAAACGTGGTCCCTGGAGGAAGAGAGAAGGTCATAGCCTTCTATAGGCCAATGCCTATGTACTGGTAAGCATATCGGCTAGTAAAAGAGCTAGGGGGTTGGAGCTCCCTTCCAGTAGCAGCTGGAAAATGAGTGAAGGTTGAGCCTTCTATAGGCCGACACCTATGTACTAGTAAACAGATCGGCTAGTACAAGAGCTAGGGGGTTGTAGCTCCCTTCCAGTAGAATCTAGATAATGAGAGAAGGTTATCGCCTTATGTAGGTGGGTGCCTACATACTGGTATGAGTCTACAACAATACAAGATTGTAGACAAGCTTTTCTTATATTAAAAGAAGACATCAACAAGTGGTTTTTGTCCCACATTGGGTTTCCATCTTAAATCTTGGTGTTCATGTGTGTTGCTTATCTGTGATGGTTTATTTTGTTATTACTGCACATTGTTACTATTTATATGGTTAATAAAGTACTGATGCACCAATGAAATATTAACATATGATGAATTAACTGAATCATAAGTTCACTGGATATACAGTGGTTTCCTTAAATACAATTACGTGTACACGTGAGTTACCTTCATTGAAGTAGCATATATAAATTTTAGTGTGAAAAGAAAAAGTTATTGAGTTGATAAATACTGACTCACTCCCTGGCCCCCCCAAGTATTATTCCCAACATAGGTTCCTACTTGCCAACCCATTCAATCCATGCCTCAACTTGCCTAATTTTTTATCTCAAGTAAGTCAACTTATCCAGGTTGTACCTCAAACACAACCTACTCCATCAGTATCTGTTAGGCCCCTATACTACTAGTGTAACCCCTTATTGTTATTATTACAACCCCCTTATTATATTGATGTACCCATGTTGTGCCCATATTGTTACTATTGTGCCCCATAGAAGCCCACTATTGTTATTATTGTGCCCTTACATTATTATTGTTATGTCGGCTCTGATTATGTTATGACCCCTTAGACTCCTATATATAGAAAGGAAGTATTTTCATTTGTATCATCCAAGAATTGTTCATTTATGTAATGTAAAGGAGGTTTCCCTCTCGAAGAGGCTGAATTCTAAGTCGTTGATCTATCTTTTCTATCTTTTCTTGAGCTGGTTTCATAACATTGATTATTGGAAAATGTCATTTCATTGTTTCAATCATTATGAAGTTGAACATGTTCAAACCCAATGGTTAGAGTTAAAGGCTCCCATTTTGAGGAAAAAGAGAATTTGGAGGTAAGTCAGAAGCAAGTTTGAACCAAAACCTACAATTTTAAATTATGAAAAAGTTCATGTCAGGTTGGAACCTATCCCTAAGGTTTATTGAGAATTTCAAGTAAACATTATGCCTCCTTCTACTAAGATTAATTCCCCTTCATATTCTTCTTTGGCTTTATCTCTTCATATAAATTCTTTTACTTTGATGGATTACCCTATTATTTTGCATTCTCCTCTCCATATTCCCTCTCTTTTCCTTGCCCCTTCTATTCCTAATCATATCTTCCCCCCTTTGACCTTGAACTGTTAAGCCTCCTTAAAGACGTTAAAATTTTAGTGAATATGCCTAAACATTCAAATTTCCCCAACACTCTCAAGCGTAAGGTTAGACTAATGGAAGAATGTTTATCGAAAGGAGGATTAGCTTCAAAACCACAAATATCAAATGCAACAGGTTGAAAATCTCACCTTCTTAATGCACAACAAAATACTAAAAGGGGAAAAGGAAAAGAAAAATGAAATACCTTTCAAAGAGGTTGGGAAAAAATAGGAATTGTAGGAGGCAAGCCTACAATTGCAATAAGGGGTTGGGAAAAAGTAGTTTCAGATAAAGGGAGACTTTGGGCTATGCACAACACTATTTTTTTAATGACTTGGTTGGGTTCCCAAACCATAAAAAAACTAAGGCTATCTATAAGGGAATGATAACTAGGGAGATCCAAGGTGCGCTAGGGAATGACAAGAAGTGCTAATACATGTGAGATGGTTCCAAGACATGTTAGGCATGCCAAGACATGCAAAGATGTGCCAAGTTCTAGGGTGTGGCACCAACGCATGTTAGGGAGTGCTAGGGAAAGACAAGGAAACACTAGTTTTAATTGCATGGAAATGAATGAATAAGAGTGTGTGATAGGGAGTTTTAGTGAATTCCAAGTGTGCTAAGGAGGATTAGCCCCACCAAATTTAAGCACACTAACACAAGGATAACACAAGGATCTAATGACCCAAATTTCAACGAGATACAAAACCCATTTCAAAATACTCAACCCAGATAATTTCTAAGAAAATACATGTGTCAGATACTGAATTCAGCCAAACCCATTCCAAGAAAAGAAACAACCTAGTTTAATGCTAAGCAAAATATGTGTTGGAGCTACAAAACTGTATTTTTGTCGACCCCCGGCATAAACCTCCACCCAGTACCTGGTCTTACATGTATATAAGGGATACAATATGGTAGCGCTGACGAACCCTGCTATGGATCTTGAAGTTGTGTTTGTCAAATATTTAAAATCAACCCCCATTGCAAATAAATTCTACCAAATAAGATCTTTAATCTGATATGTGTGTGTGTGTGTGTGTGTGTGTGTGTGTGTCTATATATCCACTGTGGGGGTACAAAATCACGTATTCAGAACCCAAAGTGTGAATACAGAAAATTGGTGATTGATGCTGGAAGTCCAATAATAGGAAGTTGGGTTTCTCGCAACTAATATTGCAAATCAAAATAAACAATCTCCCTGAGGGATTAGAACAGAGACAAATCGGCGTGTTTAATTAATCCAATATATGGGAGTTTGATGAAGTGTTGACGTTGGCTCTTGACTTACCCAACTATCAGTTACGATGAAGTTCAAATTGCAACTGTTGTTGACGATTTTTACAGTGTGGTACATGGTATCATTGGATGTTTGGTGTCTCCATTAACCAAGCTATGAAAACTTTGACTGGATCCCTATGCTAGTCTAGATTGAAGTTAGAGATTTTTTATGAAGCTAATTTTAAAATTGGGCGGGACTATTTTAAGTAATTACATGTAATGGTTCACAACGCTATTGAATGAGGTATTGTGCAGTAGTCGAGTGGACTAGGAATTGGAATTCAACATTGTTATTACATTTATTTTAGACTTGGATTAATCAAGTATTCAAGAATTTAGATAGATTAAATTTCTTTTGTTTTTAATAAGGAAAAAACTTATTGATTTTCATTAATAAAAAATAGATATATACTTTGGTATTTCATTGTTAATGTTTTTGCATTCCATATATTAGATTTTAAAATAAAATAGTTAAATTTCTAAGTATCTTATTACTCTACATTTTAGTTTTTTTATTTCTAAAAATTGTCTACTATATCAATTTTCACAAAAAAAGCTTAAAGTTTTTTATGATGAAAAATATAACATATATGATTCAAACATGACAAAAACATATCATGATCTATGAAAATTTTCATGGACGGATGACAAATAAATGAGATGAAGGAAAAATTTTCAAGGGCATCCCTTTATAAATTAAAAATCCTTGAGTTGCAAAAGGATTCCTTTGTCAAAAACTAAGTAGAAAATCCTTCTTGGCACAAGTAGAGTTGCATCCCTTCTTTGATAGGAGACCTACCACTTGATTCTACACCCTATAGACATTATAAGAGGCCAATATTTGAAAGGTATTCATCAAAGATCTTATGCATTGCATCCAGAAAGTCAGGGAAGGTGGTCCAAATTTTGTTCTCAATTTTACCCAATCTAAGATCATCTTGGAATCTCCAAACACAGGTAAATATTCAATTGCAATCCAGTTAGCATATAGAGGAGCCCCCAAGAGTACGATTATCTCAACTCTATTATTTTACCCTATGCCACTATACCAACTGAAATGGAAGGTGTTGTCTGGCTTCAAAACCAAATGTGTCCCACTTCCACAAACCCTATTGGTGGATGCTCCATAAAAAATAAAAATAAAAAAATAAAGTATAACCATAGCTCCATGAGTCGAAAATGTCTTCTAGGTTGTTCCTCCTTCATTATCCATATCTCCATAAAATATGCAAAGATCTTTAAATAGGCATTTCTAGTATCTGGTTCTATTTGTCCAAAAATCCTCTCATTCCTGCTTCCCCATATGCCCCACAAAATATAGAAAGGAACGGAATGATATGTCTTGAAACCTTCAAACCATTGAGTGAGACATCTCTAAATGGAAACCGTGTTCTAGATTACATGTATTTTAAGTGTCTGAAGAACCCAACTCCATACTGAGATCGTAAAAGGACATGTTAGAAATATATTTTCCACGTCTTCTAAATCTTTTTTGCATAAAGAGCATCTTCCAAGATCCTCAAAGCCCCTTTTATGGATATTATCCCAAGTTAAAATATTATTATGAACCACCATCCACATAAAATATTTTAATTTGAGAAGTATATCCCATCTCCACGCGTTATGAAACCAACAAGCATTATCATTCAAGCCACGTCCATGAGAAATATATTTATAAATCTCTTTGATCGAGATCTACTCATTATACATAACACCTTCCCATTTTAGCTTTTTTTTCTTCTCAGTGAGTTTTAAACCTGTTAGACTTAATTGTGTTGTGAAATGTGCCCATTCCACAAATAGATCCTCTAGAAATCCAATTTCAAATTCATTAATCCAATAACTTGTAACAAAAGAAGATCCTCAATCACAAGAGATATAGTTCATAAAGTAAATCCTTTTCTTATGTAAATGCTCAAGGTTGTGAATAGAAAGAGTAGTTATTCCCTCCATCCTTTGATATCATCTAGTCCTATTTTTATCCTATTCCCCCTTCCAACCTCCCATCTCAGATTTCGTAGTAGCCAATATTTGTTTCTCATCATGCTTCTCCATATATAAGATGCCACCTTCTTATTTGGAGCCACCTCTTTAATCTATTCCTTAAGTTGTCTATTTTTTAGATATTTCTCTTTAATAACCTGTTACCAAATACCTTTGTCCTGGAAATTTTTCCATAATTTCTTTATAATTAAAGCCTTAATAAAACATTGTGTGTCCTTTATACCCCACCCTCAATCCTCCTCCTATCTCACAAGCACCTTTAAATAGACCAAAAGTATCTTACTTGTGGACTTAGGCCTATCCCAAAGACACCTAGCTATAATAGCATCAATTCTTTTGGTCTAAAGATACCGATGGGGGAAAGATATTAAGGTTTGAGCCCTCTAATTGCAAAGAAATCACCTCCTCCCCATTTGTCATGAAATTCTTTGAAGATGTCAATTGTTTAGGGTTTTGTCAAAGAGTGCAGGAAGTAGGTTACCATGAGCATCTCACAGGTATATTTTCCCTCACCTTCAAGGAAGACAAGATCAAAATTGCACGGACTGATTTCATGTTTTTAGTGGATTCCATCTCTCAAGCTGCAAGCATACCAAACCATGATGAAAATTGGTTCAAAGGCATGAACCTAGACCTAGAAGAGTACAAACCCTACTTGAAATCACAATATAAAGGAGCTCGCTCACATGTTTTCCCATTCAGATACTTGTTGGAGAGATATGCACCATTGGTGAAGGTTGTCATGAAGTTCTTCACATGTGAGGGCATATTTTCTAGGTTATATCAATACCATATAAGACTGCTCATGCACTTTACAGTTGCCAAGCCTCTAAATTTGTCTAGCTACTTGTATAAGAGCCTAACCAAGATGTTTGAAAGGGTGCAATTGAAAGGAAAATTGCATTATCCCAACCTCTTTCACCATAGCCTGATAAAGGTTATAGTACTTCATCAGTTGAAAGAGAAGAACATGATATGGCACACCTTCATTAAGGCAGCCTTGAAAATGCATATAACCACTTCACCAAGCCAACACCAAACCATGTTAGTACAACCCCTGGAGGTGGGGTCATCAAGCAAACATGATGAGCCTAAATTTTCCAAAATCCACCTGAGCCTAGCTATCTAGCCTAAAATCCTTTGCATTCTATTCATCTTTTGGCTGTGATTTCATAGAGAGATCACTCTATGGCTTTGAAGGGCTAGATACCAAACTAAATCGTGGTCTGTGGTTACCTTTGTCGATCTCCTCACCAGCCTAGGACATTGTGGAGGAATATAACAAAGGGAATGACAACTAGGGAGTGCCGAGTTGTTCTAGTGAATGTAAGGTTCCCAAGCCATGGAAAAATGTAATACACTTTGTGAGGTCATGACTGCCAAGGTGTGTTAGGGAATGCTAGGGCATGCTAACATGTGCCATATAGTACGAAGACATGTCAAAAAAGCTAATATCTGCCAAGTGCTAACACATGCCAAAATGTACAAGGGCATCATAATGCATGCCACAGACTGTCAAGGAAACAAAAGGTAGGAACAAGTTAAACTACAAGGAAATGAGCACATAATAGGCTTAATAAGTCATCAATTTACCTTTTCCATGAGGGGCATGCTAGGCACACCAACACTAGGTCCCAATAGGTGCCAAGTGCCAAGTGTCAATGCATTCTAAGTGCCAAATCTTCCTCTATTTCTTCTCATCTAGTTTCCAATAATTGATCCCAAATATATTTAATATTCAACCATGCCAAAGCATACCAACTCATCTCAATGTATGCCAAACATGCTAAGACTTGCCAAGTGCCAACACGAGCCAAGTGCAAATGTGCGTCAAGGAGTGTGATGCACACTATGAAGTGGAAGAGCATATTGAAGAGTGCTAAGGTGTGTTAGAGAGTGCCAATGCATGCAAAGGAGTGTTGGGGAGTACTAGGACAATACAAGGGAGCACTAGGTCAAAATGCATGGAAGTGAATGAATATGAGGGTGTGTTGGGAGTGTCAATGAGTACTAGTTGCCATGCCAAGGAGGGAGTGACAAGGTTTGCTAAGAATGGGTAAGGCATGCTAGGGAATATCAGGGAATGTCAGGAAGTGCTAGAGTGTGCTAGGTAGTTTTGAGGTGTGCTAACATGTGCGAAATAGTGCCAAGGCATGCCATGTTCTAAGACATGCTAGGATGTGTAGGGTGCCAGAGTATGCCAATATGCGTCAAGGAGTTTCAAGGAAACAAAAGGAATAACCAAGCTAAAATGCAAGGAGATGAACACATAAGAGCGTTAATAAGTTGGGACTTTATCTATTTCAAAAGGGGCATGCTAGGCACACTAACAATATGTTCCAATAAATGCCAAGTGCCAAGGTGTGCCAAGTGCTAATGTTTGTCAATGTAATATTATGCCAAGGTGTTCCAGGGTAGGCCAATACATGATAGGGGAGTGCTATGCTATGCTAGTGCATGCCAACACATGATAGGGAGTGTTATGCTATGCTAGGGCATGGCAACATGTGCTTGGACGTCCTACTCATGGAAAGATGTTCTAGGTACAAAGATGTTCCAGGTGTGCCGTGAGTGTCAAGGAGTGCTAGGTCTCTCTCATTAATAGAATTGATAGGGGTTGATTATGTATTAAATAATATAGTTCCTACACACGGTATTGGAACTTTATTTAAAGGAAATTTCCTAGATAATAAACCTAATAGAGATGAATCATGTGTTGACTCATAGGAAAACTATATTCTTATGACTTGAGGGAAATGATACGCACTAATTACTTGTTAACAAATTGAATGACTATTATAACCACTATGACCTTGCACACATAATGAAAAATACTCCACAAAAATGGTATTAAATCATTATCTTTTGACAAAAAATATAGTAACAAGTACATAGCATCATCAAAAACTCATTGGAATGATTAATGATGATGAACATTTTTTGACCGGCACCAAAAGTAACCAAAAAGAGCATTAGTGAGGGTCAATAAAAGATCGTCACTAGAAGTGTCACCAAAGAGAGAATTAGTGAGGGGCCTTTAAAGACACTAACCAAAAGTGTCACCAAAGAGAGAATTAGTGATGAGCCTTTAACGACCCTCACCAAAAGTGCCATTGAAAATGGCTTTGGTGACAAACCTTAAAGGACCATCACTATATACACTTACAACAATGATATTTTAAAGACTGTCACCATATGCAACATTAGTGACAGACCTTAAAGGTCTGTCACAGGCATGAAGCGTCATCAAAAACTCATTGGAATGATCAATGATGATGAACATTTATGGACCGTCACCAAAAGTAACAAAAAAATCATTGGTGATGGTCAATAAAATATTGTCACTAGAAGTGTCACCAAAGAGATAATTAGTGATGGGCCTTTAACAACCCTCACCAAAAGTGTCACCAAAGAGAGAATTAGTGACAACCCTTTAACAACCCTCACCAAAAGTGTCATTAAAAATGGCTTTGGTGACAAACCTTAAAGGACCATCACTATAAACACTTACAAAAATGCTTTTTTAAAGACTGTCACTGTATGTGACATTGGTGACAGACTTTAAAGGTCCATCATATGCATGACCCTCACCAATGACCTTTTTTCTTGTAATGTTTTCTTATTTCTATTCTAAATTCCATTACCGGATCTATATTGGTTCCTCGAGAACTTCCTACACAAGTCACAGATTTGATCAAAATATTTTTGAGCAATATCCCCTTGTCGTAATAGATTTAGATTGTTCCTAGCATCATCAGCAATCCCCCTTAAGAATAAGGTTCTAATGGTACTTATATCAAATTTGTGCTTTGACCTTTGGAGGATGTACAAGAATCTCTCCAAGTAGTCCTCTAGAGTCTCATCATCATTTTTCACAGTAGTAAAGATTTAATCTTGAATATCTCTAGCCTTACAATATTCCTGATATTTTAACAAGAAAACTCTCTTCATTTGTTCCCAAAAAGATATAGTGTTTCCTCCTAGTCCCATGAACCAGCGGAGTGTTACGTCCTTGAAAGTTGCAGGAAGCAGCTTTAACTTCTGGGCATTAGATGAATAATCATAACTTCTACGCAAATTTTCAAACTCGAATAGGAAAGGGTCTGGATCTTCATGTACTTACCGTAGAAATAAGGAAGAGTTGATGGTGATATATTTTTCATTTGTACTTGTGTATCAGGAACCACAATTGGGAATCCAAAAGTGGATTGTTCCTCATTCACCTGATTTTCACCAGTTCCTTCTTCATGGTCTTCTTGATCTACCATTATTGTTATTCCACGCGAACCACCCTCAACAGGTTGAGAAGGCTGACTCTAGGTTCTAATAGTCCCCTTCTTCCCATTTGTAGGTTGTGTCACACCTAGACCACTACTGGAAAAGCCCAAGTGGATTGTTCCTGCATGATCAGTCTAGGTTTGTTAGGACTTTCAACCTGCAAAATAAGGCCCAATATGATATTTGGTATCAAATTTATCAGTATTTCTTTGGCCCCTAGTGGACTTGGGACCCCTACCTCTTTTAGGCATTCATTTCAAAAAAATGAAAAAACAAAATTCCAATAAAAATGTTGCAACCTACAAATAAAAAAACGCCTATAAATTCCTTCAAGCAAATAGAAGCACGCTGCAGAAAAAAATAATAGCAGACTTACCCCTATTGCAAAAAATGGAAAATTCTTACCAATTCAAATCGCCTTCCTGACAATGGTGCCAAAATGTTGGGTGCAGGAATTGCACTAAAAAAAACTCCTCAACCCTTAATTGTCAACCTAGGGGTTTCGTAAACTTAGATGCGAAGCACAGGAAATGCCAGAAGTGGTATGAACTTTTCCTATCCCTAATCCTACTTCTTAAATGAAATGTTGCAAAATCAAACAAAAAACAATCTTAAAGACAATTAACACCAAAGAAATTCTAGTGCTCGAATGTGAAAGAATAATTTGTGAGGAAATCAAGTAAAGGAACTTTCACACAACTGGAAGCAATCTTAAATGCTGAAATTAAATACTATTTTTATCTTCAATATAGATGGCTAATAGTTTAACAAGTGGGCCTTTGCAAAGATCTGTTTCCCAATTGATCTTCCTTCTACACAAAGTAGCCTGTTCCTATGACACGAGACTAGCCCTTGCACCAAGACAGAGCTTCCTTCACCAAAGTTTCCAACTTACTTTCGAAAGAATTAAAAGACGTGTTAAAAAGAATTGCAATTGCAAGCTAGATTCTGAGATAAATTACATGTGAAAAAGAATGCCTTAATTAACCGAACTTCGTAATGAAATTAAACTTCATAAAGCAAAAACAATTTGAAATAATCAAGTAGCAGTCAAAGTAATTTGCATGCATCAAATAACTTTCGACAATTCACTTATAACATTTATGTTCCTTTTTCTTAAGTCATAAGAATGCAATTATAAAGTATGGTGTTTGTAATAACATCCTTTCTTAATTCATGTAAACATTCTTAGATCCTTCAGAAGTATAATTGTTAACATTGAGAATGATTACTTGAATTAAAAATACGTTTGCTTGCAGGAATAAATGAGATTATTTGCAGGAAAAGGAACATAAAACTTGTTGTAAACTAAATGAATAAACAAGAGTGTAGAAAACTACATGCACTAGTACAGGAAGAATCATCCTACACGACCTAAGTGGAAGCAAACTAAGACAAAAATTGCAAGAAAAGAATTGCAGGAAGGAAATTGCAGGAAAGTAATTGTAGGAAGGAAATTGCAAGAGAGAACTAAACTTAATTAAAATTCCAAACTATGGATCCGTTCATGCTTGACTATGAAATGAATTCAACTCAGAAATTCTGAAGTAGATGTAACAGTAATCCCAACCACGCAACTACAAATGAATAAATGTTTAGACAATTTTTTTAAATGGCAAAAGCATAAGGGTAAATGAGTTGGTTTGGCTGGGCCCTAGCCAACCATCTCGTTTCTTGTTTAGGAAATGAAACGGTTCAGCACTTAATCACGCATGGAAAGGAATTAAGCACAACATGAAGAAAACATGGTGTGTTCCTTGTATTAACTTGATCAAAAACTATACATGATAGTGCGAGTCCAGCCCAGAACCGAGGGCAATAAAAAATTACAAAGTAAGTAAAATTACAACTCAAAGATCACTCTTTTAGCTCTACCTATGGTCTACATTATATACAGTCTCTCAACCTTAGCCATATTTTGCTAGTTACAGTCATTTCCTATTCAAGCCTTTCGGCTGAAAGAACAAACAAATAACATTGCAAAATTCGCTGATGGGTATAATAAAGCATGAACTTTGCTGGTCGTAGATCACATTCTTGGAAAGTATCCTTGACTATACACCACCAATGGCCATACCCAGATAGTCCACAACCGAACTAGGAGGCGTGGCTCAAAAACTCCCGCGTGGAATATCACGGAGATCACAGAGCAACATCATTGGCAGTGCGGGAATCTGCCTTCACTGATCACGCTAAATAATGATTAAAACTTAGTTCGTCAACTACTTTTAGGAAAGTTAAACATAAGTTACAAGAGATACTAAAATATATGAAATCTATGTAAAGTAATTAATAAAGCACTTAATAAATCTTAATTATGAAATACGAAGTATATGTAGGAATAGTTGATCATCTTGGACTAGTGCAGGAATGAGAGGGTTAAATAGAGATAAAACAGAGGTTAAGGCTTATGGGAACAGGGTAAAAATAGATCAATTTTGGACACCAACACCATCTATGCTTACAAGTGATTAAATATCTTGTTTTAGTCAAAGTATATTGTATCACTGAAATCCCACTTCAATGAATGAAACAATTTGTATCCATCATTAAATATATCTTAGTATGGTGTGGTAACTGATATTATTTCCCCTGAAATATTAGTGAGGATTTGTACAAACAAGAAGTAGGTAGGAAGCAAAGAAAAAATCTTATTTAAATTGAGTCGCATTTAATATAAGGTGGGTGCAAAGCTCCCCCAATTGCTTCCATTTTGATTCGCTTTGAGATTCTATTGCTATTTTTTGCATATCATAAAAATTATAAGAACACAACAACTAACTGGCTAAAGGTGCTCAGTAAGTAAATAAACAATAAACAATAGTGTGCTTGGTTTTCAAGGAAAACTTATACACTCTTTAAAGTAGTAGCAAGTCACATTGATAGATTGTTGTGAACGCATATTAAGGTTAGGTAGTGTTCATTTGACATACATTTATTTTTGGAATCAATGTTGTTTTTAAAACAGAAGGAAAAGTTAAGAAAAAAAATGATGATGAAAAGTTGAGAACAAGGTTGGATATTTAGAGAATACAAATCCAAGTGGGCTACTTGATACCTAGGCAATCTAAATCTAAAAATACAATAGTTTAGCAAAAGATTACACATTACATAATATTCACTTGATAAAAGTATTTAATGGCCCAATAAATCTAAATTTGAGAATTTTCCTGTAGATTTAATCACGAGCTTAACCAGAAATTGTAAATTGGAAATCATGACAATCAAGATTTATAAAAAAAATTACCACCAATTTAAAGTTACCCAACATTGTGTTCACCGATATTCATCAATAACCCTAAAACAGTTATAGGATAATGGATTATTATATAATTATAATATTATTAATCCTATATATTATCCTATCATATATAATATATAGGGATACCCTATATATTATATATACCCTATACCCTATTATATTATACTTATATTATTATATTATTACCCTAATACCTATTATTACCCTAAGTATCCCCAATATAGGCTCCCTATACTCGTTTCCTCAACCTTTTTTCTATGCAAGTGTCTTAGTCGTTATGGTTCAATGGGTGTTTCCTTCTCTGGTGTGTGGCACATGGCTTTTGGATTGTTGTTCCTGGTGTTTGTGTTTTGTTTCATTTCTTATCAGATCTTCTCTAGGTTATGCTTCCATGGCAACTCTATTCGTGGCCTTTTTTCATTTTCTTCAAGTTTTTATGTTAGGGTTTTTACCCCCATTGTAATTCTTTTATTCTTTCCTTTTGGCTTTTAACAGATGCACTCTTGGAGATTTCTAAGGGTTCTTTTATGTAGGCATGTGTGCTTCATTTTTTTCAAGCCTGCTAGAGCATCTATAGGCTTCTCCTACTAGTCAAACTATCTTCCAACAATATTATGTTCTTTTCAGTCATAGTACATTCCAGCATTCCGAGATTGATGAGTGGATTCCCATTGTTTAGACTATATCTAGTGTTCCCTACAGGATTTATTTGAGGGGCTTGTGTTCCGAGTATCTTGATATCATTCATATCTCATTTGGGTTTATTCTGACACATATGATATATACATGATTATGTAAACATTTATTTATTCTAATAGAAATTTATTGTTGTATTTTTCCTAATAAAAAAAACATACATTATACACAGCAAAATAACCATATGATGAGGTTTACCTATTAAATAGAATAAGTACCTACATTTAAAACAATCATTCTTAAGGAAACATATATTATAACCCCCACAATAACCAGACGACAAGGTTTACCTACTAAATAGCATAAATACCTATGTTTAAAACAATCATTCCCAATGAAACATATTTTTCAACATTGGCAAATCGTGTAGGTGTAGATTTCATCGGGTGAATTTTTGTTTTTTTAAGTGGGAATAGATTACAATATCTAGTGATTCTTACTAGATATTAAAATGACTAGACATAATTATTATTATTACATATTATATCCCAGTACTAAAATATAATATTATTACAATTATAGTATTAGTATCTCTTTTATATTATATCATTACATAATATAATATTAGATATTAGTATTACTAGTAATACTAATACTAGTGTATTCATTATCAAAATATTATAATCCCCTACTATCGAGTAATTTGGATTTGGGTCAAACAATAATGACTGCACCCACATGATACAAAAATAAGTATTGAGAATCAATAATATTGTAGCTAAAATCATTTGTAGCTTAGATTTCCCTTTTTTTGGAATGCCACATTATACTTCATGAAAAACACCTCACAACCAAAAAGGTGCTTGAATTGAAGTGAGAACTACTATGACATCATAGGCTGAGCTCCACTAGTAGTGACATCGTAGAAAATATCAGCATGATTATAAACGACACAGGACGAACCAAAGATCACTTCATTGATGATTACCAAAGACCTCTTTAAACCTAGGATCTAATATGCCCATTAAGAATTTTAGAAGAATAAGGGCAGATTTCATTGTTCCTACCATTAAATAAACATAATGAATAATCAATTTGTATTTACTAAAAACTAAGAAATTACCATTCATGCGAAACATGTTCGAAAAAAACCTTTCCTTGGATATGTGTTAAGGTAATCCTCCG
Organism: Pinus taeda; assembly: GCA_000404065.3. Taxonomy (NCBI): domain Eukaryota; kingdom Viridiplantae; phylum Streptophyta; class Pinopsida; order Pinales; family Pinaceae; genus Pinus; species Pinus taeda. The sequence goes on along the minus strand of APFE030814045.1, from coordinate 188,820 downwards.
TGAACTCAAGCGTTAGCTTGAACATGCCTACAAGAAGTAGACTAGAAGTCTTATTTTGGGGAAATACTCACTGCCATCCCACGGAGTGTCTCGAGGCTTGCAAACAATTATGGACATAGGTCCCTAATAATTATATTAGGCTATTATTTGTATATTAGCTAATATACTAGTATTAATATAAATATAATATTATGTATTATATATAATAATAAATATATTATATTAATTACTTATCTAATATATAGTTATTCGTTATAAAATAATACTTAATAGGTGCATCAATGCCATTATAAAAAAAACCTACCTTACAGAAATCAAATCCATATTAGGATTCGATCTAATAGTTATAAAACAAAGACATTCAATTCATAAACACTCATATTAATTTCAATCTTCAAAAGAGTGATTCCATTCATCGAAATTCGTAGATGCATATTATGTAATAACAATGGCATGCAATTTCCAAAGTAACTACTTATTCAATTATTCATTTCATAATTCAAATAGAAAGAGAGTTCATCATCACAATACAAATATGCAGACAGTGATGTACGATAAATGCAAAAGCGTTTTTAATATGTTTTTCATAATAAATTTCTTACATACAGAAATTTATCACCTCCTCTCTAACACTTTGAAACTGAGAATGTGCTTCTCTTCATCAAGAATCTTGAGACGCTCTAAAACTATGCTCAACTAGAATCCCCAATATGAATTTTACCTCCCTCACACATCTGATCTTAAAATATTTTAATTGACAAACCCATCTGATGTTAACATAGACTAATTGACAAAAACAAGAAAGACAACAAAGTTGGTGGAAAAGGCCTCAACCAAATATCTCTATTCTCACATTATGTATTCATCTTTATTATCACATTATGTGTTCATTTTCCAATGATACAAATATGTAATATAATTATAAAACCACTTCAATTGATTTCACCTTGACACTTCACAAATAGATAAAGTAGAATTATTTAGAAACAAATTTAGGATAAAAACTAAAATTATTTAGAAACAATTTTAGGATAAAAACTATATCCCAAAATGTGAAATACATAAAAGTGGTATATTAGGGCTTCATGATTGTATATGAATAAGAGGCTAAGAATCACTTATAAGAGAAAGTTTGAAAAAATTAAAATGATATTTGGTCTCACTAAGATCCTTTTGAATTAAAGAGGCCAAATGTTAAACACCTGATCCTTGTGAATTTGGTGAATATTTTGTAAATATGAGAAATATTAAACATTAAAATAGAAGGAAACATTAAACTTGGAAATTGAAAACATAAAATATGTTATAATTAATTAATTATATACTTGGTTAATAGAAAATAAAGTTACTTCCATATTGTCCCAAGGAAGCTCAATTGGTTAATCCTAAAACTATGAAATTATTGAGAATTGAAAAATTAATGTTCAAATCCCTTTTTTCTATAACAAAACTAATATAAAAAATATCAATTAAACACTAAAATGCTGCAACCCCATATCTGATCATTCTCTATGCGATAGCTACCACAATGGACATATCCATGTCATGTGAATCTATGAATTTGACATCGAATAAATAAATACAAACAAATATTAGGAGGGTTCATTCATTTTCAAAGTTGAGGATACATAATTAATTTCTAGAATATGCACACACTCTCGATAAATTGGTGAGATGATTATCACATATAACACATCATGTGAAGCCAAATCTCATAGTAAACAATTCATACAAGAATTTTCAAGTGGATACCTATTCTTCACTAGACGAATTAATATATAATGACTAGTAATTGAATGATTTCATTAATCTTTAGCTCTAAGATTGTGCAATTTCCACCGGGAGGTTGGGAGACTGGGAGACTACCAAAACTGCGCAAGGCATAGTCCGGGTTGTCAGGAGGCTGACTAACTACTGGAACTGTGCAATGCACACTCCAGCCTGGCTTATTGAGGACTGAAAGTATGAAATGCATAGCTTTAGTCAGTAAGGGCATGAAAACCTAGCAAAATGCATTACGCAGTTTCTGGGGCCAGTTGGGCACTACCTCCAAGAATTGTGCAAAGCAAGCCTGGGCGTCAGTGCTGGTCAATTTCTCACATTTTCTGGGAGGAAGGCATAGCCTTCACTATCAGGGATGTGCATTGTTGGCTAGGCAAGGCAAGGTTCGGGCCAAGGTAGCCTAGACCCATCAATGGGCGATTGAAAAGACGAGAAGGTTTGAATGCATGGTGAGACTCACTGTAAAAAAGAGTGAATGATCATGCATGAAAAATGTGAGCGCAAGATGCAGAAAGTAGGAAAGTGAGCATGTGTGTGAAGCGAGTCATCGCAACAATGACCGTTAGTGCAAAAACAATGTCATGCATGTGATAGGAATCAGATGCAAAGGAAAACTGAAACAATGCTTCTATAAGCTATCATACATCAAAATGACAGCAAGCCTTCATTAGAACCAGATAGACAGCACTCAGATAAACCGAAATACAAAAAGTGCTAGAAAAGCAGCAAGATACATGAAAAGCAGACTTACCCAGAAAAGCTGAGTACTCGTGATATACTATTAGATATCTAATTATATTTAAAATATTATCCTATAATAATATTAGATACTATTAGGGATATATCATTAAATTATATATCCATATAGGCTATTAAAATATATACTAATTGTAGTATATATAATAATACATAGGATCCTATTATCCCTATAATAGGATAATAATATATATTACCCTAATATTAGGATAATATATATGCTATATACTAATCATAATAATATATATATATATACTATAGGTACCATATATATATTTATATATAATCCCTATATACCCCTACTATAATATATAGGGATGTAACAGGGATCCCCTATATATTAGTGATTTATATAGGATATAATATATTAGTGATATATATACCCTTATATTAATAGTAATACTATATATATAATATTGAGAGCATTATAGGCTATATAGGGATATATATAGTTATATATGTCAATAACCCTATAATAATATTAGTGATATATATTAGTATCACTATATATATTAGAATTATAGGATACCCTAGGGTATCCCCATATATATTATCTTAATAATATATTATGCTATAATATATATCTTAGCCTAAGTATATTAAATATTAATTAATATAATAATAATTAATGTTATTAATATAAGTAATAATAAAGGGTCCCCTAATAATCAAGTTTAATTCAATGAATGCTAAGACAACGTGTATTTTATACCCTGAATTCCAAAGGGTCTACCTTAGCACACTTGTTTCTCAGGCATAGGGCACTTTTTGAATGTTGTGTTCATTCAGGTTCCACTGATATCTTTTGTCTTCCTTCCTATCAACACTACCATACGTTAGGTTGTTCGGAAATAGACAATCCTCAAGGCATACAACAATGTTTTTGATGTTATCATGTGAAAATGGTGCATTACCTCTCAAGCTTAAAACAAGATAATCAAATTACATATGACTAGGATAGAAAAATGCCAACATCGTGAGAAGTTCATTAAATGTCAAGGCACTATAGGCCACCTATTCACATTATATTCTATCCTAATAGTTTAGTATGGAATAGATATTACCTAGTATATAATTAATACTAGGATAATATTACTAGTATATATTATATTATACCTTATAGCTAGTAATTAAGTATATTATCTATATACGTAAAGGGGATATATAATGGGATATTAATATACTATATAGTATATTATTATATAATACTAGACTAATAGTAGCTATATAGATTTTATATATGAATATTATACTAATACCTGTAATATTATATATTACTATACCTATAATAGGATATACTATAGGCAATAGGGTATATATGATATATAGGATATATATCCCCTATAGTATACCCTATATAATATATATAGATAGGTATATATTAGGATATATTAGGGGTAGTATAAGGATATTAAGGTATTAATATATAGGGATATATAGTATCCCTTTAGATATTATACACTAAGAATGATATATATATATGTATATATATTATATATATATGATTACTCTTAATAAGGGTATTATATTTTACTATATATCCTATAGTATTATATATTTATATTAGTATACTATATTCTAAGATTAATTGTAATACTATTTCTATGTAGTATCATAGTATTATAATATAATGGATAACCATATATTAGTTTCACTATTATTCATATTCCCTATCCAATATGAATGACAAAACACTGAATTCAAAAATTAAATTCTCAAGGTTAAATTATGGATAAGTTGCAAAAATATTTAGTTAAAGGAAAAATAATACACACTAAAATTCAAAACTAAAAGAATAAAAGACAAGATAGAAGAGAATGCCAAAAATAGTATCTTGTTGCTAGGCTTTCTAAAAAATACAATAGAGTTTCTAATAAGTAGAACTGGGTTGAAAATGCATTAGAGGTTTCAACAAGCAGCAACGAAGTATAAAATCTGCAGAGTGAATCTAAACCCAAGATTGAAAATAAAAATATAGAAATAAATTCTGACATTCCTAATATTAATAAATCCTATATTAGTCTCTTTGGCATCTGAGTCTATTACGTGATATTGGTATATATAAGGGGTTCTTAGGGTATAGGTATAGGGGGATATCCTATATACCTGTAATACTAAAATTTATAATATATTATATATATATAATATATATATATATGTAGGTTAAAATCTTTCCACTAATAAACCATTAGGTGAATTAAAAAAACCTATTTATAAAAACCAATTTCATTAAATTTAAAAGGTTACGAAAAAAATTAAACTTTGATTTCCACTATTTGTTTTAGGTTGTCAATTAATTTTGTTCTATTAATTTTCCTCGAGCATCCTTGGCCTAATGAACCATTAGATGAATTAAGAAGTATTATTTATAAAATACAGCTTTATTAAATTTAAAACAATAAGATAACCTATACAGTGTGGAATTCTAAATTTTTATTTTAGAAGTGTCAAATCCTTATAATCTACAAAATTTTATTCTAAATATACGAATTATAATCTTAAAAAGTGTACATTTCATTCAAAAAATGATTGAATATTGAATAATTCCAACCTAAAATATTCACTTTTTCATTCCAAAAGTTTGAATTTCAACTCTAAAGGTATAGTTATGTATTCTAAAAATTCAAAATTCTATTACAATTTTAAAGTTGTAAATTTCCATTCCATGAGTATCATTTTATTTCATGGATGTGGAATGAGGTTTACAATTGAAAGTAAAGTAGAATTGTAAGCTATTTGGATGTATAGGTTTAGCATTTTAACATTATAAAAATTATACTAATATTATATAGTATTATAATTTATATAGGGATAATATATAATAGAATACCTTATACAAATATATTAGTATACCTTCATATTCATACTAGTATACTATTATAATATAGGATAATATGTTATCCCTGTATTATTACCTATATGATACTATATTAGTATTACTATAATATATAATTATATTGCTATTAAGATAGTATAATTAGTAATATTAATATATTATAATATATACTATATTATAATTAATTATTATATCTATATTATCCCTAATATATGTATATAGGTGATAGTATTATGTTAGGATTAAGGGGATAATCCTATTATATAGTATTATACTCTATATCATTATTATAAATATGAATTTAATAATCTAGAATAGGGTTATTATAGTAATAATTAAAAAAAAACAAAAAAACAAAAACAAAACAAAACAAAAAAAAAAAATAAAATCACATTTTTTTATTGAAATTATTTTGACAAATTCTAGTGACAAATATATATTAATCTATAAGTTAGACTAACTTTTAAAAATATTTATTTTACTTTTAGTTATTTCAGATCATTAAAAATACATTTCTAGTTTAAAACAATCTTCTCTTAAAATAGTAGAATTTTATATATAAGATGTTCTCTTTCAAGTCTCTCTTTTAAAAACTATGTCCAAATTTCAAAAAAATGAGAAATTATATTGTGTGCAAAGTCTCTTTATGATACCTTTTATAACAAAATTAATAAAGTAATAGTGATACCTACCATTGGGATATAGATGAGTTATGTGTGTGGGATTTAGAAATCATTAGGTTACTAGCTTAAATTTGATGGAGCGTAGTCGAGGGTGGGAGCCACATGTGGGGAATAAAAATTGTCCTATGGGACATCTAGTCTCGATCAACCCTCACATACTTGTAGTGATAGCATCTTGTAAGTGGGAAAATCATTTTTCTATTCAATATTAAGGATGACCTCCACTTAGGCTTCACATAGCTAGAAAAAAAGAAAAAATTAATAGCCATGATTTTCAAAACCTTAAAATAAGGTGATAAAATCATTTTTCTATTCAGCATTAGGGATGACTCTTATTTAGGCTGGGCTTAGCTAGAAAAACGAAAAACAAAAATAGTAGCCATGGTTATGAAAATGTCAAAATAAGGTAAAACTACACATCCAAATTAATTTCATAATAAAATGAACAATATAGTTGAGCATATCTTACAACATTTTGAGTGAACCCTAGTTATTATCACTTAGTCAATGAAAATTGATTGTTTTGATTCTCTTTTTGTTTTTTTTTTTAAGATATAAGTGTTATTAGAATGGTAATCTAGTTATAGAAAAGGATTAAGATTGTTTGAGGAAATATATATGAAGACTTTGTTCAAACTTATGAATATTTAGTTAGTTTAAAAAGTTTGGAAAAGGTATTCAAGTTTACAAGACTCCGTGCAGAAGGGAAAGTTTCATATGTATAACTTAGCTTTATCTAGATGAGATTATTCTGTGTGTAACATATTTATTGAATATATAATTAAGAAGTTATTTCTATGCATAAAATATTTATTTAATATATAACTAGCACAACCACATTAATAAATGTGGTTGATAAACCCTGATACACATATCAATTTTCAATAATATTAAGAATTAATGTTATTATAATAACATTAATATAAATATAAAAACCATATTAATAATAATTATATTATATTATTACTATTATATTAAATAATAATATAATAATAATATTATTACTATTATATTAAATATAATAATTAATAATAATTAAATAAAGATAAGAACAACAATTATATTAATAATCATTTAATAAATTACATTAATACTCATTTAATAAATAATTATGAAATAAACATTTAATAGAAATCAAACTATAATATAAATATGGTTGATATGAAATTCAACTTTAAACACTCTACCAGAACACACTTATTAAATGCTAGCAACTTCCAAAACATACCGAGACTAATGAAAAAAGATGCACCAATTGAAATCAACAAGATAATGATATCGACCATTCATGCTTTGCATTCAATCCCTTCACACATTGTTTTTCATTTTTTCATAATGTTGAAAATAATAATGTGGTGAAACATACAAACCATCTATTGATTTAACTCTTGATATAGTTGTAAATGTTAGAGGAATAATATTAAACCCAGGGGATAAATAATATAAACCATAAAATAAACATTCTTGATCGTGATTTTCCATCATTGATTTTCATACTGAGATGATGTTTGTCACAATGTGATGTTGGACCATGGTTGACCATGGTTCATTTTCATATTGAGACAATCTTTGGCACGTTGTGACATTGGACCATCATTGATCATGGAAAACCATGATTGTAAACCCAATCGTTTTATATTAAACCCTAGTATTAATATTATAAACCTTATGAATATTATTATACCCTAGCAATATGAACCAAATAAACCTGAGGGATTGATATTATAAACCGAAGGGAATAATAAACCCAATGGATTAATTCTAAAACCCAGAGCTATATAAACCCTAAGATAAATATTATAAACCTAAGGGAATAATAAACCCAAGAGATTATAAAACCAAGGGAATAATATTAAACCCAAGGAATAAATATTATAAACCCAAGGTATATAAACCCTAAGATAAATATTATAAACCCTTAAATAAATATTTGTCACAATGTGATGTTGGAATATGGTTGACCACGATTGATTTTCATATTGAGACAATGTTTGTGACAATGCCACGTTGGAAAATTTCTTACTATCATTGACTATTATTGATCACCATATTAAGATAATCTTTATCACAATGTGACGTTGGACCATGGTTGTGACAATGTGGCATTGGACCAAGAGACTCTTTGTCACAATGTGACCATGGTTATTAACTATCGTTGACCATGATTGACCATGTTAGACCATGTTTGACCATGGTTGAGACAACATTTGTCACAATGCGATGTTGGAACATGGTTGACCATGGTTGATTTTCATATTGAGACAACGCTTGCCACAATATGATATAGGTTGATTTTCATATTAAGAAAATTTGTATCATAATGTGATGTTGGATCATGGTTGACCATGATTATAAACCCAATGGATTTATATTAAACCTAAAGATTAATATTATAAACCCTAGGAATAATATTATATCCTTGGAATATGAAGCCTTAGATCAATAAACCCTATAAATTATTATTTATAGACCTTTTTAATGAAAAAAATTCAAAATATAGTGCAAAATATTAAAAACAAATGAATAATATATAATGATTTTTCAAAAATAAATTCATACAAAATAAAATGAAATGAAATAAGAATTTGGAAATTCATAAATTCATAAATTCATTTACTATAATTTCATGTGAATATATTAAATTTTTAAAAAACGTATCATGTGAAACATTATTGATGGAATTTTAAATCTATAAATTTACAATTTTTTAATGTGTGATATATTTCGAAAATTGATAATTAAACAAATAAAAATAAAAACCTAATTTTATATTTTTACTTCATCTATTTTACTTATAATCAATTTACAATATAACGTATTTCAAATTTGAAAAAGAAAAATACATTTCAAAACATCAACCATAATTTCTAAATTTCATAATTTATTAATCATGGAGAAACTTATCATAGAATTTATTTATATAAAAAATGTACTTCATAAGTAAAATATTTCAATGTCATATTAAGTAAAATATTTCAATGCAACTAATATGTACAATCAAAAGAAATAAATTTGCATGGTTAAAGCATTTTTAAGCATTTCAAGTAATGTTATTGTTTTATATTTGGGCTACATTTTTTTTTGTCAATTTTATCATTGAAATGCAAACAACTTTTTTTTTTACATTTTAAAAAAATATCACATGAAGAAATTATATCTCTAAGCGCTTCTTAGATTGTGATTAAAATATATCATTGAAATGCAAACAACTTTTTTTTTACATTTTAAAAAAATATCACATGAAGAAATTATATCTCCAAACACTTCTTAGATTGTGATTAAAATAGACCAACACTGATATTTACCATGGTAATGGACCATTTTCCTAAATAAAATTTTCTTATATATAAACTAATGTTATTAATAATATTGAGGAACTTATTGGAATTGGAATAATCTCAACATGGAGGAACTTATTAGAATTAGAATAATCTCAAATACTAGAAATTGGTGGGTGGGGGGCTAGAATTGGGATAATCTCAACATGGAGGAACTTATTAGAATTGGAATCATCTCAAATCCCTAGGAAATTGGTGGGTGGGGAGCTAGATGGCACGAATCTAATTTTTTTAATTTATTAAAAGTAATGGATCATTTTGCTAAATAAAATTTGTTTATATATAAATGAATTTTATAAATAATAACCAGTAACTTATTAGAATTTGAATAATATCAATATGGAGGAACTTATTAGAATTGGAATAATCTCAAATCCCAAAGAAGTTGGTGGGTGGGGAGGCACTCGCACTAATATAATTTTTTAAATTTGTTAAAAGTCAATGCAACTTAACAAATTATGTAATACACTACACCCATTGATAAACATTAAGAAGAAGCATATGATGAGCATATTCCCTTGAGAATCAATCACTCCCTCAATAAAAAAAATCAACAAACCTCCTTTCATCCAAAGTTCATATATATATATGCCTATCGGTGATGAGAAGTGAGAAAAAAACTATTATTCTGTATCTAAAATTTAATTTGTTTAGGAGAAATTATAAATTTGGGTAATAAAATATACAACTTTTATTAATTTTATCTCATTGACCACTTTTATTCTTTTATTTGATGGTTCTGGAAAAAACTTATTCAGTTATTTTCTGATTTTTTTAATATATTGAAAATTATATTGTTTTAAGTAATTAGTACAATTAATATAATAATAAGAATATTGTTTATTATTTTATGCAATTTTGGTTGATAGTGAAGGGTGATTAGTTTAAATTCTTAAATTAATAATGAATGTGTGCATTATTGAGAGAGTTTTTATTTTATAAGTCATCAACTAATTTCTTAAATTAATAAGAAATAAACACACTTTAAATAGTGTTAATAAATAATTTTTCTTTAAATAATATTTTTTATAACCTAATTCATTAGTCTTTAAAATGAAACTCTATTCTCTAACCTTATCTTCAAAATTCTATACTAAAATAAAACACTTTTCTTTTCTTTAACAATATGTGTATTAAGTTAAGTTAATCAACCTCCAAATATTATATTAATATATCCACCTCCAATTACATTTCGGTAATGATGGGCACGGATGCATTCGTAAAATGTGAAGCTTAGTTTGGTTTTATAGGTTAAAAGTCAAGGATCTCACCTTAGAACCCCAAGTATCTCTCAGGGCTAACATGTGTTATAGATTAGGCCGAGGAAACTTTTTCTCTTGAAGTGGATGATCTTGTAGTAAACTTGGATTCTGCAAATTATACATGGCGCACTTATTTTATGATTTAATGGATTTTGGCCTTTGGCATTTTTCTTTCCAGAGTGGGTGAATCGGAATTGGTCTTTCGGAATTGGTCTTTGTTTATGAAATTGTATTTTTGCTTAAAAAGATTTTTTTCATATTTTCTAGAAATGTAGCGGCTTATTAAAAAGTGTTTGATTATGATCTCTGATTTTTATATTTAATATAAAAAATGACTCTGATTTACGTTAAATTTAGCTAAAACAATTAAGTTAAGCTTAGCTAAAACAAAAAATAAAAATAATAATCATGCTCATGAAAATGTCAAAATAAGGTAAAACTACACATCCAAATTACTTTGGTAGTTGAACATATCTTAGAACTTTTTGAGTGAACCATACTACATAGTCATTATCACTTACACAAAGAAAAGTGATTGATTATGTTTTCGTTGATTAAGTGATTGATTATGTTTTCGTTGATTTTTTTTTTAAGTTATTGGTTACCTCTGCGCATATCGTTGTTGATACTAAAACGTGGTTCAGAGCTTTTACAAAGAGCTAGTTCGACCTCTCTGCAAGCGACTGGGCAACAAGGGATCACCAACTCTCCAGCGATGACAGCTTGTTCACTGGTAAGTCGTCTCATCTCTGAAATCATCTCCAAGTCAAATGCAAAATCAAACTCCCTCGTATTTATATCTGATCAGAACCTTCTCTGACTCTGCATAAAATCAAGTTGCAACACTGAATAGAACAGAATTGCTTTTGGCAACATTCGTCCTAATCGTCTTATCACATTATTTCTTCATTGACGGATTGCTTCTCGTTGGCTTTCGTTTAGGCTTTGCAAACCCATAGGGATAGACAAAATAAACATAATCTTTAAACTCGAGCGTGAGGTAAAGATGAATGTTGCTTGAACCCATTGATTAGTATAAGAGGTGAGGACTCGCTTTCTGGCCGAATCAACCAAGGCAGGTTGGGAAGGAGGGCGCTTCTTCTTGGCCTTTTGGACGACGAGTTTTCACTTTCTTAGGGGGTCCAATGGATTCGCTCTTCTCCCTTCACTAATTCCATAAAACCCATTAGCAGTAAGTAGTCAACATTTAAACAAACAAGGGAAATTTTTCATGAAAATGGATTTAGTAAAATTAGCTATCATAGCCAACCATAAAACAAATATTTTGAGGAGACTTACCAGATAAAGAGGGGATGGAAAATTAAAGACAAAAGCGGAAAATTCAATAATTTTAACTTAGTCATTTTAACTAATGCGACCACAACACAACCGTGCATGATCACCCCATGAAGCCCACATAGCAACCAAACCTCCAAAAAGAGTCATCTCGCGATCATCTCATTAACATCACACATCAGCACCACACAATCATCCCAACCACAACGCGATACGCACCATTAATTGGAGGAAAGTAGAGCACACGTATACGAGAAGCAAGCCGCCCAGCACACCTAAAATTATGATTATTTTGCTTGAACTCTTTCTATTTGACCCGTTCATCTGTTTCCCTGGGGGATAAGCCCCCGGTGTAACAGCTGGCGACTCTGTGTGCCGCTTCGTTGGTGCAATAGCTGGCCCTTTTTCCGTGAATGGAGATGGAGGCAAAATCGAGTTAAAGAAAGGATACATTTCATAATGGGCATTGCAGCTTTTGCTCAAAACCGTAGCTCCTGCGCTTCCAGGAATTCTTGATAAAACCAGACCGGCTACGTAGCAGCTAGTCCCTGCAAAGTGGATCGGTTGAGCCTAGAGCTGCCTAACAGTCCATAGGATTGTTTCGCATGGCCATCAGATCGCTCAGCTCAGCTCCGCGTAAAGCGAATGTTACATCGTGGAGGGAGGTACTGCGACTGTGAGCTGTCGGTGGGTTTTCCAGAGTCTGCTTCCGGACTGGACTGCGAAGAGAAGAATTGTATAGGTTAGGGATTGTCAAAATTATAGGTCTCCCAGCAAGGGAGGTTTGTGTCCAGTTACTGAGATTAATTCAGTGGGTATAGAGCCCCCACGTAGCACACCTCATTGAGCCGCCTCATTACCCAACGGGAAATCCACCCTGCCGATAGTACTTCAGCCCCACGAGGTGTCAGTCACAGCGGATCAACCTATAGCCAAGCAAAATTTGAACTTGACATATCTATAAAGGGTCCCAGAAAGCCCTTTCTTTTCTAGGCATGATAGTGAAAACTAACTATCAGGGCTATTTGGAGATCATAGCTCCATTGAAAATGATCAATAAGAAAATAGATCGTACGATCGAAAAGTAGTAGTTGTAGAACAGGATCAACCGTTCAGGTACCTTTAGCAATCAAGACAAATAAAATTATAAACACCATTTTTCAAATCCTCTGAAGCTGTGCGAGATTATTTTTTCAGATTTATAGTTTTATTACATTTAAAGATATTCATGTTTCAAGTTTCAACAAGTAATTGTAAATGTACTCTTAAAAAAAAGAAAACGAAAGATTGTCTCACTTACAAGTCAGCATGAAACTTATATACGATAAGACCATGTTCCAACGAAACTAATTTATGATAAATGATAAACAGATTAATATAAATTTATAAGAGTTAAGAAGCACTTAGAAGCACCCAAATGGTTGTTGACTAAACACAAAATAAAATAAAATAAACATACGCAATGAAGATTTATGTTTTGCCACACATTTATTTGAGAAATAACGGATTTATGGTTTAGCTATCCATATGTGGTACGTCATAGATAAGAGATGCTTTTGCCGGCTAACTATTAGAAACCATTACTCCATGTAAGGGTTCGCCTTGTTAAATGTATTCAAGTTGTTTTACGAGGTCCTTTAGTTATGAGAATGATTTTGATATATTCCCATTGCCGGGTTCAACTCGTTTGCTAGTCTACGTCAATGGCGTACTATAAATTACAAATTCAGTGACAGAATAGTTTTTCATTAACCTCGGTGTGTTCTTTAGCAAATAAAATTGTTTGCAGAGCCACTGTTTTGGAAATCCTTCGACTCATGACACTTTCCGCAGGCAAAGAAAACTAATAACATAAAACTCATTTTCGAACCTTTACTCATCATTTGATTTACTTAGTCTCTTACATGGATTGGCACTGAATTGTGACAATAGTTTTGAGTCTTTTGACATTCATTTCATGGCAGGTGTCTTTCACATACCTTGGCACGCAGCTTTGGTTGGACACTGATTTGTTGAGTGTTGTAGACTCTTGAATCTGAATATTTAAATTATAGGTCAGATATTAAAGTCAACGATAAAATCTAAATAAGATGTGCTTCGAAGTATCATTAGGGTAAAGATAATGATATAGTCAAGATAATAGCCAATAGAAGGTATTTAAATTTTAAATTCCTAACTTTGAAGACATATGTGAAGAATATTAACCGAACCATGAACACTCAGTGGCGGTGATTCAAACAAACCACCTGCATGCATTACACGTGCCCGTCCGGAGTACTGGTGTACGTATCCACCCCGAAGAGCGCTATAGCCCGCAGAAGGTAGACCTGCTGCTAGTTAATCGAGCCTTTGCCTCACGATTCAGAGAATACTTACGATTCGTCAGCCTTTCAGTAATAGCCCGCTGTTGTTATTGAACTCCTCCATTTCGCAACCTGGACTGAAGTTCCTTCAGGTAACTCGTTACCCATCTACGGCTCGAGTATTTCAACTTCGTCGCACCCAGGTCTTCCCATCAGACCCTTTTACAGCAGGCCTGTTTGGCGGTCAGATTGATCTCCAGTTTGAGGTTGGAGGAGAAGATTCCGGTTGCAGAATCCACTGCTAGGTTCATGTCATGCTTGCTTTCGACCAGGTCGCTCCAGAAATCAATTCTGCGGGCGGTTTTGGCTGCCCAGGAAGGGGTCTGAATCCAAGATCAGGTTAATCTTTACTTCTCATTTTAGTTGAAGGATTGAAAGCTGAAGATTGTCAGGACAACTATTTGTTTTTCATGGGCAAATTCTGTTGTTTTTAACTGGGGAAAACTGTTGATAGTGGAATACCCACGAGCGGTTTTCAGAGGTCAATGGATTAAGTATCTGCAGAGCCATGTGATGATTGATTCACAGGACATTGATATCCAAAAACCCATTTGAATCTTGATCCTTTTTCAGCAGGTAGAAGAATAAGCCACACGAAAACATTGGAATATTGATTGATTTATTTATTTTGAGGGGTTTTGAGAGGGAGGCACATCTACAGTCTGTTTGGTCTTAAATTGGGATTTGCATTTCCTTTGAAAGATTGTTGAATTCGGCTGAATTCGGCTGCAGAGACAGGCTTCGTTATTATCCCGTGCTTCAATACCATCCTTGTGTATTGGGTGCCTATCTATTGAATAGCAGAGATATGGGATTGGAGCGACCTGTTAAAGGGAGCAACATGTGTAGTCAACTGAATAGCAGGCCCTAAACTTGTGGACTGCCGACTGTTTCAGGAGACCTAGAACAAACTTTGGGGTCAATGCTAACAAGGGAGCCAGTTCTAGCACTCAAGTAAGTTTAATAAGAGATAGTTAAGCAACCTGAAAGATTGTTTTCTAGTAGTAATGTCAAACAGAGCCCAGGGTTTTCTATCTAGTTTGCGGCATATGTATTAGATCTTCACAAATTGATTATACGCAACCTTGAAGGGCTTGCGCGATCGCTGGAAGGTAAGTTTCAAATGTTTTTGAATTTGCATGACAATTTTCTTTTCCGGATCCGAAGTCTTTTATTCTTACAGCCATCTTTATTGTGTTGGTTAATGACTGAGCTCTGATATCATGATACCATGTTAAAGATTGTAGAGGTGAAAGACAGAAAGATAATTTAAAATAAAAATGAAACGAACTCACTATTCTCATTAATCAGTAACAGGAGAATTCAACATTAAATCACTGAATTAGAACTAATTATGATAGTTGGAATTCTTTTTTAAACATTTAAGCAACAAGGGCAGAAATTAAGCTGGGAATCCAGAGTTTAATTCTGATTCATAATATAAAAATTATGAGAAACTTGGATATATTGTAGATATATTTTACGTAGAAGTTTTTTTAATGCAACAATACCGCCAGGGTCAATCTGCCTATGGTAAAAGGAGAGATATCTCTGATGGGCCTTTCCTTTCTTTTATAGTAAGTCTGTTGCATCATTTTTTTTTTGTTTAGTTGATTTGAAAACGTTTTGAAATTTTTATAAATAATCAATAATAATTTGTGGGGAGCATCTTTTCGTTTTGATTCCAGCAATTCCAGGAACAGGGTATTGTTGTCAGGGAAGAACAAAAAGCATGGGGCGGGATAGTCTGGGGAAACAAACAGAGATGTGCTATTAAAATTAATGCTCAACACGCCACTACTACTCAGAGGGGCATTGCCATTTCAAGCCAGCTGAAAGCAAGGAAACAAACAGTACGAAATCAAAATCATTGTAAAAAATCAAAATCATTGTAAATGTACAATAGCATTTCATACATAGATATTTTCTAAATTGTTTAGATATTCACAAAATATTTTCTAAATTGTTTAAATATTCACAAACTAGATTAGGCGAAAGAGCTTTCAGTACTAAATCATTGTGACCGTTTATCTGTCATATAAGTCTTTGAAAATGTTTATTGCAGATGGTGTTTTCTCCGAGTACCTTGCATATCGGTTGATTGCATATCAGCTGAAGGCATAGCTATGCCTGCAGCAAGAACCTCTGTTGCCGCTCCTATTAATCCGCCTATTCAGCTCGGAAGCTCTTCTGTTCTTTGGCTTTCGCCTTCCTCGGAACATTCTGGGTTGGGTTCAATGCTGCTACTGCTTCATCTTACGGCTGGTGATTGACCTGCCTCATGATTCCAGCTTGATCTTACAGAACAGACCCTCCACGTTTGGCTACGAATAACAAACAGAGATCTCTCCGAGATCGGAGAGAGACCAAAAATGTTAAGACAAGCAAGATGCTTTGCTTTCATTTTAAGGCAGGCAAGTCAAGTCGGTTGTTCTCATGCAAATTACGGTTTTGACACGGCACTGCAGGGATTGTTTGACACGGCAGGGCAATTTTGACACGGCAGGGCAGCCATGGTTTGACATAAGTTTTGTTAGTTTTGTTAACATTAAATGTTGGAGATTAATGCTAATGCAAACATAGCATTAGTGTGTTAGCATTAGTTCATGAAGCTGTGAAATTGTTCTAAACACTTGTACTTCTGCCAATTTTACCCTAACTTTTCAGCATGTATACCTCGTTTTGAGGCCAAATAAGATGAAGATTTGTTTGATTGGTTAAAAGCATAAGAAACTATAAAATATTGTATTGGTTTCTGTGTTCTTTTAAGAAACTTTGTTTTAAGCTGAAATAGTTTTATTGATTCTCGTGTCTAAGAAATGCTAACTACGCGAATCGATTACTATAGTCCCTACAGCCTGAAGGGGCAGGGACTAATAAAATTGATTGCGCTTAAAAGACATGTTTTGCATTGGATACTCGATATATCTCTCGTGCACTGCACCACACCGTAAATCCTTCGAGACAGGGAGTGTGTACTCGTTCCCGAAGCATATAACTTAGATCCAGACGCTGCTTCACCTGACAAATTGGTTAATAGGCTCTCAACAGCCGCGTTAAAAACATCGAGGGTGGACACATTACTTTGATTATATTTATACCATCCACCAGTAGACATTTGTCCGAAGAAATCATAGTTTTCATAACGTAAGAAGCAGTCATCCAACAAAATTAAACCACCGCCGGTATTCCCACACTTGTGCCGAATTGTAGTGACTGCAGTTGTGGCACTGTTCGGCTGTTGTGTCCCCGGAACGTTGTAGGAGGTCATATATTTGGCCATCCACACAAGTGTTAGGAATCACACACAAGAACTAGAGTGATAGGAATCACACACAAAGCATGTTGATAGGTCCTTGTGAATGTAGAGGGAAAGCAAGTTATTCATGAAGCACTCAAAACTTATTTTTGAGATTCTTGAGTTTCAATATAAAAGTTATGGTGGTGTATGCGTTAATCTCAAGAAAGTGCTAGCTATATAACAATTTCTTTATCTTGAAAAATGACAAACTAATGTGAATTCTTAGGAATGACAAATCCATAGTCTACAAAGCCTAACTATGGTAAGAAAAGCCTCCTATCTGCACCATATCAAACCCAAATGTTAGACAGTTAACATGGTGGCCCTGGGTCTTTTCTATTGAGCTTGAGCTATAGGAGCTTCATTTAGGTCATGTTGTCCTCATTTACTCCCCTTATTAGGATATAGGATCTAACACTCATTATTATTATGTAAAATTTGCATTTATTGAAGTAAAATTCAAATATACCCTATAAAATTGATGTGTGGTTATTTTAGGACTAGATCACAAAACTTGATATTGTGAATATTGAAAAAGAGAATAGGTACCTTTCCTATCTATAATCAATAACTTAAGTGTACTAGATGGTTTTCAAAACATCCCAATGGTGTTGATATGAAAACTAAAGGCATTGAGATCTAACTATAGTGCTCAAAACCTTCGAATAGCACACATATCCCCCTAAATGGAAGACATCCTTTAAAAAGGATCCACTAGATTGTTTAGAGGCTTCTTCTTGGGTAATAAGCCAAAAAATCTTTATACATGATCTCAAGAACTTATTTTCCTCCATTTCCTACACTATTATCCCTAATACTCATTTGTATTGGAAAAAACATACTAATGAATAAAGTCTATTTTGGTTTATTTCACCTAACTAACCTCATTATAACAAACGAAAATAAACTCTACCCTAACTAACCTCATCATAAGAACGTACAAAAAAAATACAATTGGAATCCTATTGTACGTCATAAGCTAATGGGACTATATTCATAGGGACTTTTGGAATAAGAAAAAAGACTATATTCATAGGGACTTTTTGGAATAAGAAAAAAGCGAAAAACACCTGAGACTGAAGAAACTGATCGAACGGAAGTAAACTGAGTTTAAGTTTTAAGCCGTGCACGTGTTAAGGACAGGCTCTCATACACGTGTAACGAATGTTTTTTACCATGGGAAACAGAAAGCAAAGACGTATAAAATTTATCTGATCGCAATCTCTTTACTTTGTCATTGTAATTGCTTCTCGAATTGGGCTGTGCTTTGTGTATGACTTCTCTTCTCTGTTTTATGTTGTGGTTTGCTCAGTTTTTGGTGGACCGTGCGAGACATTCCTTGGACGAAAAAGAGGCGGCGAGCTCCGTTGGCATCTCGCATGATTGAGCCGGAGGAAATATTTTTACAGTTTTCAGCAATAAACAATTATTTTTTCTAACCACTGCTTTAAAGTGAAAAAATCTTGTAATAGATGATGTATGTGTTTATGGTCTTTATATATATTTTCTAGGAACTACATTAAAGTTTGCCTATTATATTAGATGATGTCTATGTTAACGGAAAGACGAGAGAAATTCCCTCGGCAGTTATCTTTCTCATTACTTTCTTTACTTTTTTAACTTCTATTTATTTATTTATTTATTTCATATTTTAAATCCAAATTTAACTATAAGGATGTTTGTATTAGTACTGAAATTTAACTTTATGTTTGAATTTTTGATTTCTTCTATGTTTTGTTTTTTTCTTCTTTTTAATTTGTTTTATGTTTTGTTTTTTTTTTTTCCTTTTTCTAATTAGTGATAATTTTATTATGATGGTAATTTTTAGTTAGAACTTGACATTTTTCTTTTTCAAAAAATTTGACCATTGAATTGTTTGAATTTGGTGATGGAAATAGATTCAGCACCATCAAAAGTCTTTTAGGCACCAAAAATCTCATAATTTGACAATTGTAACCTCTATTTCTAAAAATTTCGGCTACATTTTGCTTGCCAAATATTTAGTTGTTTTCATGCTCCTTAGAAAATATAGTCTAAGTCCATCTTAAATTTAAATCTATGAAGGGCCAAGAGTGATAAGTTTGGAGTTAAGATGGGTTTATAATTATTAATTTTATAATTAGAATTAAAACTATTAATATTTTTTTATCCTAATAATTTTAATAATTTATTTTTTTATTTTTGAACAAGTTCAAATGTTTAGGTTAACATTATAACATCGGTATGATATGAGCTCGTAACAAGTAAACTTGACTTGTTCCTAGATAATTCATCACTCCGTTTTTTTTCATGGTATTATTTCTAATGTATCCTTTTATCATGATATGAGCTCGTAACAAGTAAACTTGACTTGGTCCTAGATAATTTATCACTCCGTTTTTTTTCATGGTATTATTTCTAATGTATCCTTTTATCATTGATGATCCTTTTATCATTGATGATTTTGGTGCTCCATGTTCCAAGGCTTTTGTCCATGGTAATATTTTTAATGTATTCTTTTTACTTTTAATAGTTTATGGGCGCTACCCCAAGCGGACATGAAAAATAAATAAAAATATTAATGTAATATAATGTAAATATTTTAATTGTTAAAAAACAACTATATGTTGACATAAAATTTCTAAGTTATTATTTTTTTATTAATTCGTGTTAAGTAGTTAAGCTAAATTTTACTTCGTCAAGTTACTAGTAGTTTTTAATCTTCGGTTTATCAGAAATCATGGTATTACCCATAGTATTCATCAAGAGTGTAGGCTATTTAAACTGTGAAATTAAACCAACCTAGGTCTCTCTTAACTCCATCTCCCTAACTTCGAGAGGGATGAAATCTCTTGAGATCGATATACCTTAAGATGCAAATAGATTTGGTCCCTTTGAGAGCTTGGTAGATCTAGAGTTAAGATGCATCTTAATTCTAATCGATTTAAAGGAAATTCGTCTTTGTATATAGAATATATATCCATTATACTATGTGTAGGTGGATAAAAGAAATAATTTAGTAGGTTGAAAATAGGAAGGAGTCTAAAATTTTAAATGATCCCCATAGACCACTTATGACTGAGTTTGAGGTGGCAAGTTTTTTTTATAATTTTTCATAATAATAAATATCTAATCTTGTGAATGATTGCTTTAAGGTTGAGTTTATGGAATAATATCTCTTAAATTTATTGAGGACGATATGGGTTAGAAAGTGAGTATGTAGTTACCTATATACTTTTATTATTTTTTATTTCGATATATTTCTTTTATGGTTTATAATTTCAAAATTCTTGATTTCTTTTTGTTATTCTTACATTTTTATTATAATAATAATGACTTTATATTGTTTTAGTAGATCACATATTCTTAGTAATATTTTGGTTGTTTTATTTTTTCTTTCCTCTTTGTATAGTACTATTATTTTGTAGTATATATGGTATCTTTTAGTGTATATTTATTTTCAACAAAAAATTTCTTTATATAAAACTACAAAATTTGTAGTGTATTTTAAAAGCAAATAGACTTTGGATTTTATTTATGTAAAAAAAAAAAAAAAATCATCATTTATATAGTATGTTGTTATCTAGTAGCATCAATTGAATTTATTTATTATTTGAGGTACTTGAAATTTCAAGTGAATTTATTATTAATATTTGTGGTAGGCTTGGTTAAGGTTTCTTTAATTTTCCCTTCCACATTTTTTATAATTTACTTTTCTTTTTTATATTTTACTCTTCTTTTTTCCTTTTTTATATTTGTGTTCTATTTTTCATTTTTACTAAGAAATGAGGTATAAAATATCTCCACAAAATTTATGTCAATTTAATGTGTTCACTTTACTTCTTAAATCATAAACCTAGAAGATGTTATTTCTTCACATTTAATTGATTCCCATCAATAGTAATTTATTAGTTTTTTAATTGGTATTTAATTTACATCTCCATATACCAACTTGATTTCTATTTATGTTTCTTCTTTTTTATTTATATTATTTCAAATTTTATTTTACTTTATTTAGTTTTTTTTACGTTATATTACTGATTTTATTTTTTAAAACTTGATTTTACATTATTTAACTCGATACAATATTTTAGTATTACAATGTCACAATTAATCACCTAATAAGCTAGCTCTCCTTATAGTAGGTGGCTATACATGTTTTAAATGTTATTCAATCAATCCTCTCAATATGGTTTAAGAATAAGATATCTATAGTAGTATAAGCTAACTCTCCTTATAGTAGTTGGCTATACATGTTTTAAATGTTATTCAATCAATCCTCTCAATATGGTTTAAGAATAAGATATCTATAGTAGTATAGTTTCTTAAAGAACTCTTATATTCAAATTTAAGTTTTTTAATCCAACAACATGTTATATTTTGGACTAAGATAGAAATTTCAAATTTATATTTTTTATCAAGCGAAAATGTGTTGACATTAATTTAGTAATTTATTTTTCATGACCGTTCATGACCGCGAAAATGTGTTGACATTAATTTATTAATTTATTTTTCATGACCGTTCATGACCGCTATTATGAGTGTCAAATTCTTTTCTATCTTTATATAAAAAACTTACCCTAATATTTTCTTTACATTTCAATACTAAGAAATGTTTGAGCATTTTCATTATTTATTTATTTGTAAACTACTACTACATAATAGACCTACAACAAGGTTTAACCAGTTAATAAGTCACAGATAATTCTAAATCAAATAAATAATTTAATAGTAAATCCACTTTCCCCGACCTGTCCAGAATGGAGATATATAGGGTACGCTCTGTATAATTAGATTGTAAAATTTGATTGGTTCCGCCTCAAAACTGGAGCGCAGTAGCTACAATGGTCACTGCTGCGGCTGTGAATTGTCATCTCCTGCTAGGCACGGTTTGTATTACCTGGTTCGGATTTGAACCGAGTGGGCTAGTTGAGAGGATAAAACCACAATACCATTGGTTGGCCGACATCCATTTGTCTGGCCCTGCTACATGACTGATTCTAATCAAGTAATTGCTGAAAACCATTTATTTGCTTGCGTGGGGATTCACTCTGCCCTGAATTTAAATCACATACAAATAATTGATGCCAGCTAGTAATATAATCACTGGTTTTCACACGAGGGTTTTCATTGATGGATTTTAAACGCTGTAAATAATTTGTATCTGAAATGGCTGGAAGAAAATGCGACACAAAGAGTTTGAAAATGCGGCCTTGATCTCGACCTCTGGTTCCCAATTCGTATGGGTTACCATTCAGAACTATGCCGAGTGTTCATTCATTAGAAATAAAAAGGGGCTGATACTGAAAATACCTTAAGAGAAGCAATTATTTCACGCTCTTTGCCTGGGGTGAAATCTAGGCCTGGAAAATGGGAACGAGGGTTTTATGTGACATAGGTTTGACCTTGGTTTATTTTTTAAATCAGCTGTTATGATGTGCGATTCCTTTATTCATCCAATTCATAGCCAAAAATATTATATATATAATATTTATATGACCAGTAATATTTATTTTATATTTATTTTATTTTTGAGGTCGGGAACGGTAGGGGAAGGCTCTGCACTTTAGGGTTTAGGCGATTTCTGCAACGGCAGGTCTCCCCAGAGTGCTGCAGGCCTGATTTTCACTGACGGCAGCATGACTTTGGCATTCCTTGCAATACAGGGCAGTCCTTCATGATTCCCCCCGGAGAGGGCGTTGTGCCTCCCCCAATGGACGATGAAGAGCAGCAAAAGAACTCTGCAAACGACAAATCAAAGGATCAAGGTGAGAACAGAACGGATCTGAACTCACAAAAGGCAAAATAGGACAACACAGAACAACCCAAAATCAGTTCTACAACATGCAAACCAGTGGATACTGAACTGCCGAAAGTCGTTTTTCCCAGCCACAGAATCAATGCTCAGATACAATATATGAGGGATCATGCTCTGATAGGCAAGTTCATAGGACTTTGGCCAACGGAGAAAGCACTGCGTGGATGGATCACAGCGAAATGGAACCCAAAAGGACATATCACCTTGCAGCTGGGGCCCAAAGGATTCTTTACAGCCATTTTTAACTGTCTGGAAGACAGGAACAGGGTTCTGGATGGAGGACCCTATTTCTTCAATGCGACCGACTTGTTTCTTAGAGGTTGGGTTGAGCGCTTCAATCCCGATAAGGAGGATCTCAGTTGGGCTCTAGTCTGGATCCGATTGTACTCGTTTCCTGTAGAGTATTGGGATGAAACCTCCCTACAAGAAATTGGGAATGTTTTGGGTGAATTTATAAAAGTTGTTGAGGAGACAAAAATCCAAAGATACACCTCCTATGCACGTATCTGCGTCTACATGAACCTCAACAAGGCCCTTCCGGATGCGGTAAGTTTATTCCATGAAGATATTGAATGGGTTCAGTTGACTGATTATGAATATGTGTCGTTTAGATGCAGAAGATGTCATGCCCTGGGTCACTTATTCAGGGACTATCCTTTAACTCAAAAACTCCCATCACCCGCCAATCCAGATCTCCCTGAGGCTGATGGATTCACCAAAGTAGTCAGTCGTAGAAGAATCCATAGGAAACCAGCTTCAAATCCCAAAGTGCATCAACCCAGTTCCTCCAAGCCTTCAACTGGCAACAGCTTTGAAGCTCTCGCTCAACAAAATGATCCTAGCCCTGAAATTCCTACTCCCCCAAGAAAGGACGAAATGAAGAACGATCAATCGAAGACTGTAGATTTCGAATCGACCCGAGAAGATCTTATTCCCATAGATCGATCCTCCTCAGATAAGCTCAAGACACCAGCATGGAATTCTCATGTCATGGAGGTAGACAGTTTACAAATTGATTCCAGAACAGTAGAAGATCTCACTGAAGAATTAACTGAATCTTAGCACATGGAGGAGGAACCCGAAAGTATAGATATTGGGGAACTAGACATCTTGACCCTATAGCAGGCATGTAGAACAAAAAATTTTGACAAAATTACAAACCGACAACTGGAGAATCTAGAGGAGGTCCTTTTTCGAGCTCAAAGGCAAAAGTCCTTAGGAATTCAAACTGGCAACCCCTAGGATGGAAAATTCATTACAAAAGACAATAAAAAGTGTGGGAGAAAAACAGACCTCCAGCATACAATCAGAATAGGAGCAATGTTGGTGGAGTCTGGTGGGTACTCCAAGCTAACAAAGTACTTTAACTCCTCTCCTAATCATTCCCAATGAAGTTAATATCATGGAATATCAGAAGGCTTGATAGCCCAAGGAAAGGAAGACTTCTAAAAAACATGATTATGCAAGAAAAGCCTCAAGTCCTCTTCTTGCAAGAAACCAAATGCAATTCAAGCGCCTTAGATAGAATCACTGCAAAAGTTTGGCCAGGAGGTCTCATTGCTGCTGTAGATTCCGATGGGGCTTCTGGCCGTCTTGCAATCCTATGGGACAATCGAACTATTAAGCTCAACAACATACATGCAAATAAAAACTTCATCCAAGCAACATTTCATATCTTAGGGACAAATGTACATGGGTTATTAACCAATGTGTATTTCCCCCAAGAAGCTTTGTATAAAGCAAAAATCCTGAACTCCCTCTCAGCTATCAACTCTAAAAGGCTGCATCCTCTCTAGATTTCAGAAGGCGATTTCAATATGATCACTAGATTGGAAGAAAAAAGGGGAGGTAGGAACAGGGGAAGTCAGGAAGGGATTCCCCTAAAGGAATTCGTTCAGAACAACTGGCTTATTGACCTTCCTTTCAATAATGGTATCTTTACTTGGAGCAACAAAAGAGCAGGGCTGCATCAGATAGCGTCCCATCTAGATAGATTCCTGCTTTTAGACAATGCTATTCACATTGGTGGAGACTTTGCTGCTTCCATCTTGCTGTACTCGGGGTCTGATCATTGGCCAATTTCCCTCCAATGGACTCATCCTGGCAATGCGACCCGAAGACCATTCTGTTTCGAGGCATTCTGGTTGTCTCACCCAGATTTCAACAACTTAATCAACTCAGAATGGAACAATTTCTCTCCTCCAAATGGTTCCAAGATGTTTCAATTTCAGCAGAAGCTCAAAGATCTCAAAAGCAAGATTAAACATTGGAATCACACCTCTTTTGGTAATATTTTCCAGGCTAAGAAAACTCTCGATCAAGACATCAAGAGTTTGCAAGAGAGGATTATCACTGAGGGTCGTTCTGAGGAACTGGCAGAACAGGAAAAAGCTCTTGAGGTGCAAATTTTAGAGAGGGCTAAACAGGAAGAAACGCTATGGAGGCAAAAATCAAGGATAAGATGGCTTAAGGATGGCGAAAAGAACACAAAATTTTTCCATAATACAACCATCCAGACAGAATGAATAACACCATAACACACATTCAAAATGAGTAGGGGGCTAGATTAGAAACACATGAAGCAATTGAAGGCGAACTTCTAAATTATTTCAAGCAAGCACATCGAGAGCCTCAGGTTGATTGATCGCAAGCCATAGGAAAAATTACTCGAAATATACCCAAAATTATTTCTGAGGAGCATAACCATCTTCTTCTCAGGCCTGTAGACTTACAGGAGGTTGAAATGGCAGTACGACAGCTAAAGGTGGGTAAGGCCCCAGGCCCGGATGGATTCACTTCCAACTTTTTTCACAGTTTCTGGGATCTGATAAAAATAGAAGTTTGGCAGGTAGTTGAGGAATCAAGGACTTTAAGATGGATGTTTCCTGGAATGAATGCCACATTCATCGCCCTAGTACCCAAGGAGGATAATCCCAGCACCCCTGACAAGTACTGACCTATTGCTCTGTGCAATATAATATACAAGATAGTCTCCAAAGTCATCGCCTCCACGCTCAAATTATTGTTGCCTCTCATTATTTCGCCTAAGCAATCTGGGTATGTCGAAGGTAGGCAGATTATAGATGGAATCATCCTACCTCATGAAATAATCCATTCCCTGAAGCAATCCAAGAAGCCAGGTATGCTCCTTAAGATAGATCTTTCAAAGGCTTTTGACAGTTTAAGTTGGTTGTATATCAAAAGAATTCTAACTGCTTTTGGTTTTGCTCCTCCTTGGGTAAGATGGGTTATGAGTCTCTTATCCTCCTCCTTTTTTTCTACCTTGATCAATGGTATTCCCTCCTCTCCACTTAATCCTTCTAGAGGAATCAGGTAGGGAGATCCTCTCTCCCCCTTCCTTTTCGTTATTATGGCAGAAGGTCTAGGTCGTAGCATTAAATCAGCTCAGCAATCTCTGATCCTCAGAGGCCTATCTCTTCACAACTCTTCAGCCTTCACTCACCAGCAATTTGTAGATGACAATATGCTTTTTGGTCATCCTTCAATCCAGGAAGCTCGCCAGCTCAAATCCTTACTGTCGAACTTCTCTGATGCCTCAGGTGCCTTGATCAATAAGTCCAAATCCCAGATTTTCTTTTTTCATACCCCTGCGACTACTCAAGCAGCTATAGCTCGCATCCTTGGATTCTCTATTGCTGTCCTTCCTTCTAAATATTTAGGAGCTCGTCTGACTGTCTCGGCCCTGAAGTATTCCTCATGGAAGATCCTACTAGGAAAATTGGAGGCTCGTCTCTCTTCTTGGACTCATAGAGCCCTAAATATGGCGAGTCATCTTGTACTTATAAAGGTTATTCTTCACTCCATGTCACTTTATCTTTTCTCCATTCTCGCGGCTCCCAAATGGGTTCTTAAAGACATAAAAAATCTCCGAAGGTCCTTCCTTTGGGGTAGCACAGGTCACAATCGCAAATGGGCTCTTGTAAAATGGGACAAAGTGTGTCTTCCAAAAAGTGGTGAAGGTGCTGGATTAAGGGATCCCTCCTATAGCAACAAATTCATGGGAGCCCGTATATGGTGGAAGTGGCTGTCTGCTCCTCTTACCCCATGGGCCTCTCTCTGGACTACAAAGTATGCAATCAATCACCCAACGGAGGATCTCATACACATTTCAGAGGTCAGTGCAGGCTCCCTAATCTGGTACTCGGCCAAGCAACACAGAAGCCTCATTCAGCAGCATAGTTTCTGGGAAGTTAAGAATGGCCACACTGCAAGATTTTGGGAAGACTCATGGCAGCAAATGCCCAAGTTAAAAGACCTTATCTCTCATCTGCAGCCTCCAGAGCAGGACATGCAGACTCCTGATAGTGTTAAAGACTTTTGGTTACCTTCCTCTTCTCAAAATCACAACCAATGGATGAAAGCGGATCAAATTCTTAGACAAGGAACCCTGCAAGTTCAGTAAACTCTTGACTGAGAATTAATGAAAAGGAGAATACAGCTCTCCAATGAAAGGGATATTCTTAGATGGGGATATGAAGAAAGAGGTACATTTACGACAAAAGAAGCATACAATATTATTATAAAGGAACAAATGGTGAAAGACCCCCTATGGAGCAAAGTCTAGGACCCTACCAACTGGCCAAAAATTTCCACTTTTCTCTGGCTCCTATGTCATAACAAGATCCTCGCATGGGACAATCTCAAGAAGAGGAACTATCATGGGCCCTCCATATGTCCTATCTGTAGACAAGAGGAGGAATCTATAAAGCATCTCATGTATTCCTGTCATGTTGTGCACAAACTTTGGGAAAAAGTCAGTTTCTGATGCCAAAAGGAAGGCAGAATTCATGGAGACATCATTGCCACAATTCGAAACTGGGATTGGAATCCCTATCAAAGCAAGATTTTAAATTTCGTATGGAAACTCATTTCGGGCATCCTCCTGTGGAACCCCTGGAAGGAAAGAAATCGCAGAATCTTCAAGGATCATTCTGCACCTATGGAGATACTCTGGGAAATTATATGCCAAAATATCAAGGAAATCCTCTCTATCCATACCTGGTACAAGGACGACTTTCCCACTATTCCCCAAGAACAAAGTATCTGGGTTAATTGGAATCTTCTATGGAAGCAAGAACATGTGGCTAAAGGATCTCTGCCTCAACTGGGTCGTTCTCCAGATCGGTGGCTCCCCCCGCCCAGGCATACATTCTAGCTAAACTTTGACGGCGCTTCGAAAGGTAATCTAGGTAATTCAGGCTTTGGAGGGATTTTCAGAGACTACAAGGGTGCTCCTCTTCTATCCTTCTTAGGCTCAAAAGGATGGGATACCAAAAATTCTGCTGAATTGGAAGGTCTTTGGCAGGGTCTCATTCTAGCTCATACCAAGAGTTTCTTTCCATTCATCATTGAAGGAGATTCTCAGATCATCATAAATATGGTCTCCAAAATTATTCAAGGCACTCCCTCAAGTAGAGTGAGCAGTAGCTGGAGAATGGCAAGAAGGCTTGAGCTCATTGAATGATGGATATCCACCCATAGGGCAATCACTCTTAAACACATCCGCAGAGAAGGAAATAAAGGACCGACTTACTTGCTAACATTGGTGTGGACTGTGGACTGGATCTTCACATAGGTTCTATTTTCAGATTGGCCTCTGAATCCCAAATTTTGGAATTCCAAAACCTTGTGAAGACTGAAATGAAACAGGAAGGAGAAGAGCACCTGGATGCGAGTGACTTGAATGCAATTTAATGGATTTAATTAGGTTTGCATCATAATATCGCATCGGCAGAAACCAAGGGGCGGAGCCTCTACACCTTCTTATGTGCAATGCGATGATGCAGACCCATCGGCGAATCGCAGAATGGGGAGACAAAAGGGCAAGGCCTTTACTTACAGCAATATGCGATTGCAATCAGATCGCATCACAATATCGCATCGGCAAAAACCAAGGGGTGGAGCCTCTACATTTTCACATGTGCGATGCGATGATGCAGACCCGACGGCGGATCGCAGAATGGGGAGACCAAAGGGCAAGGCCTTTACATATAGCGATATGCGATTGCCATCAGATCGCATCGCAATATCGCATCAACAGAAACCAAGGGGCGGAGCCTTCACACCTTCATATGTGCGATGCGATGATGTGGACCTGACGGTGGAGGAGAGACTCACAGAGGTGGGGGAGAGCCACACTGAAGCGCTTCCAGGGAGGTGGTGGATGACATGGCGGATCAATGGGCTTGCCTGTTAGCTGGTTCTGTTCGGATGTTTTGGTTTGGGTTAAGGTTTTTGTGGCCTGGTAGCCTGTAGTTTCTTTTGCTGGTGGTCATAGCATTGCTGCAATTTTGGTTCTGTCGATGGGTTCTCACCCCTATGTAAGGTGTTCTGCTCTCTATAACTGGTTTTTCCAATTTTGGGACAATTTTGTTGTCCTGAAGGCACCTAGTTGCCCTCGGCTAAGGCTTCTACCTCTCTGTAATTTTATTTCTCTTTCCTTCTAATAAAATTAGTCTTTACTTAGAAAAAAATATATATATTTATTTTATTTTAATTTTAGGATTTATTGAGTATTAATGTATACATTTTTAATTAATGTATTAGTTCATTATTATCTAATGTATTTAAAAGACTTTATAATATTATACATGTTCCACACTATAAGTATTTAAAGTTTTATTTCAACATTTACCTCTAAAAAATGTCAATTTTTTTCCTTTATCTTTTGATAAACTGCAAAACAAAAAAAATTACCACTCCATTGAGAAGCTACTTTCTGAAATTATTTATCAATAATAGATCCTCTATTCACCTTCTTATGAGATTATATATTTGTACAATATGGTAGATCTTTTGCTTTAAGATACCATTAAACACATTTAGCATCCTCCAATATATGCAATCCTTTCTTGATTAGAATATATGATAAACCAAATGCTTTATAAAAGTTCACTGGAATACCAATGATGGGAAATGAAGCCTTTGGCATATGTGATAAATGTGGTTGATTATACACCCAAGACATCATTTTTCATCATTTATATGCCAATCAGTTTTTGTAAAGAATTTGGCTTATTAGATTATAATCAAGATAAGACTGTATATAGTGGACGATGTTAAACGTGTTAATGGTATCTTGAAGGGGAAGATATATCACTTTCTACAAATACATAATCTCATAAAAAGCTAAATAGCCTATCAACTCCGAGTGAATATTTTCTTAACATTTGTCATGATTCCTTAATGGAGTCGCAATTTTTTTTTATTTTACAATTTAGGAGAAAAAAAAAAGAAGGAAACATATTAGGAAGTCTTTAATAATGTAAATATATTCTATAATCATCAACTAAGAGATTAATTACAAATATGTAATAAAATAATCTAATTATATAGATAAATAAAGACATATTTATGTTTTAACTATTACTTCTATATAATAATCCGATTTTATTTAATAGGAAATTAAAAATTAGAGTAATTTAGCATTTATACTCAGACTAGAAAATATGGTATAACATATACATCAATAATCATATTAACTAAGATATAAAACCAATATATGAAATAGCTTAAATAAATTCTCTAATATAATTACTCAAGAAACCAACCTTAAAATAAAATAAATATTAACCCTAAGATAAATATTATATTATGAATTTTTTAGTTATGAATTGAATTGCTGGTTCGAAAAGTCGATCAAAACAAGAAACCTAATGAGATGAATCCCGAAGATGATCTACACAAATAAGAGAATCTCATATCAACTAAAATATAAAACCAATATATGAAATAGCATAAATAAATTCTCTAATATAATTACTCAACAAACCAACCTTAAAATAAAATAAATATTAACCCTAAAATAAATATTATATATAACTTTTTTTAGTTATGAATAGAATAAATAAAAGAATCTCATATCATAGCAGCTGATTAAAAGAATAAACCAAGAACGAAGCTACTTCACATAAAATCCTAGTTCAGATTTTCCATCCATAGATTTCATCCCACGCAGAGAGCCTTAGATAACTGCTACTCCTAAGCTATTTTCACTGTCAGCACCTTTTTATTTCTACATGATAAACTCCTCGCATAGTTCTCAACGTTGGCCCATACGAATTGGGAAAAAGAGACTCAGTTCAAGGCCGCGTTCTCAAACCCTCTGCGTGTCATTTTCTCCTAGCCATTTGAGATACAATATATTTCCTGTTTAAAATCAATCAATGAAAACCATCGTGTGGAAACCAGTGATTATATTACGAGCTGCAATCGATTGTTCGTAATTTAAATTCTAGGGGGAGTGAAACCCCACTCAAGCAGCTAAATGGTATATAGCAGACATGGAGTTGGGCCAGCAAATGGAGGTCGGCCAACAAATGGGATTGTGATTTTATCCGCTCAACCAGCCCACTCGTTTCAAATCAGAAATATGGAATACAACCCGTGCCGAGCAGGACCATAATTTATAGCCGAGTCCACTGCCGAGGCGGAACCCATAGACTCAAATCGATTGACCAATTTTCCCTACGCAGTTCTTTGAGCCGACTGGAGATCGAATTAACCGATGGGAGCCTCAAATCGATTAATTAATCAAAAATCAGCTTTCATCAATTGCTTTTTACTAAATTAAAAATAGGGCCAGAATAAAGAAATTCAAATACCATTTATAAACACATTGAAGATTATATATATGTGTGTTGAGTGATTAGGGTGTGTTATATTATTTTGTCCCAAACAAATTACCACTTTAATAAAAGGCTGTTTTTACTTTTAATTGCTTATATATAATTAATATTATTAATTTTTTAATTTAATTAATATTAAATAATTTATTATATAAATATTTAATTATTTTATTTATAATTTTAATTAATTATTAAAAATATTTAAAGAGATTTAATATTGTTTTTCATATTAAATGTAAATAAAGTATATAAGTGAGAAAGATTATACCAATAATGAAATAATTGGGTGTCAAATTTTTTATTTTGTCTTGTTGATGAACTATTTCTTGACAATGAACCACATTTAAAGATTGTAAACACCGTAATTAATTATCTCCAATATGATTTCTCAAAAATATTTTAACAGGTAAAATGTAAATCACAAAAACCTAAATTCACTTAATTAAATAACCATATGGAATGCCCTTAATTCAAAAGAAGTCAGAACTGAACCTAAGATCAGAGTCAACAGGGGCGCGCCGAGTTCCATAGAGGTCAACACCAAAAAAAGATATCGCGTTTTCCATTTCGTAGGAGGATTCCTTCATTGCAGAGGCGTGCCGGACTTGCAGGTGCCGGTGTCGGAGCCGCCGCTAGTGCTAGAATAGATGTGAGTGCCCACGTTTAGGTAGTTTGTGCATTTGGGGTTGGTGCAGATTAACTGTTTAAATTTAAAGGTTGGCATATATTGTTTGCCTGTATTAATGGAGTTATACCTTTAGAAATATTAATATCTCAAAATAAATTGCGTGTATTAATGAAGTTATAGCTTTAAAAATATTAATATCTCAAATTGAGTTATAGCTTTAGAAATATTAATATCTCAAAATAGATTGTTTCGACCGTCCTCTAATGTTTTTCAGTTGTTCCACTCTTTCTAGAATGTGATCGAAGTGATGAAGATCACTAACACATAACAGGGACCAACACCAACCGCCTGCTGCATCATACAACTGCTGAGGACATCATTGCTCGTGTTATTTGCAGACGCCATGGAATGGAACTTCAACAAAAACTGAGATTAGAGATATGCTCTGCTATGGAGGACCTTGATGGGATAGATGCGAAGCTGCTTCACCCTTCTTATAGAATTATGTGTGGTGATAATGGGAGTGGCTTGGAAACTACTCTATTGTTGAGTTCGTTTAACGCTGCCGATGAAGGCCTTCTCAATTGATTATCAATCAAAGTGACGTGTTTCACACCCAATTGAATACCTTCGCTTGAGTATCGATCAAAGTGACGAGCTTGGCATCATATGTGGGTTGTGGTCGATATTTTGTTCACATAAAATATTTCTATACAATGACATCGCCATATTCAAACTTACGGCCTTCTGTATCTTTAGTAAAAAGTTTATTATTTTATGATTCTTTTGTCTCTACTAAATGTACTTTTCAAATTGCATTGAGATAAACTTCTTGTGCTTATCTATTTTCCATATTTAAAGTATCTCACTTTGGCTTTTTCCATAGAAATTTTTGACCATATAAACAAAGGTATCAATCTTGGGCCACTCCCAAACGGCTTGACTTTGTTTTGTTTTATGAATTTTTTAAAACTATCAACAATACAAAATTGACTATCCTTGTATTTCTCAAATCTTATCCGTGGAAAGATGATTTCTTTTTATATACAAAAATATACTATCTAGGCGTACATTTTAAGTGCTTTACATTGCTTGGATCGTTCTTCATTTTCACTAGGTAGTTAACTTAATGAGTAAATCTAAACCTAATTAAAATAAACATAAATAGTAAAAGTAAAGAGAAGCATCGGATGAGTGATATGATAAAAATGCAATGTTATGTATTAAATAAAATGAAACCTATTGGTCAGCTCTACGAAAGAGAATCAGAACCAGGAGAGTATAGCTCTGCAAAACGCTCTACATTGCTCATGTACATTACACAATATATAGTAATCATGGTTTTAGGGAAGTTAGAACAATAACCTAAGAAATAGAAACTAATTCCTATCATGAGGTCACGTGAACCAACTCACACTATTCTAGGATATTCTTTATTATCTTCAACACTCCCACTTAATGGAGAAGGCGTTCACAAATATGCCTAGCATCTCCCTTCAAACTTAATACTGCGAAGAGGCTTAGTGAAAATGTCTGCAACATTATCACATGTATTACAATATACGAAATGGATTACTTTGGTTTGCACTTTCTCCCTAACAAAATGGAATTGTGTATCAATATGTTTAGTGTTTTTGTGGAACACCAGATTATTAGCAAGTTTGATTGAACTCTCACTGTCGCATCTGATTGTTGTTTCGTCTATCTGTTCTTCCCCAACATCTTGGAGAAGTCTCCACAACCAAACTCCCTCACACATTGTTGCACACATGGCTTGATACTCTGCTTCCGGTGAGGACAAGGATACTGTGTTCTTCTTCTTGCTGCTCCATGTCATCACCCCGGGTCCAATGCTGAATGCATAACCTGTTATGGATCTGCGATCATCTACATTTCCAACCCAATCTGAATCTACAAATCTTGTTAATCTAACATCGGAAGAGTCAGCGTAAATAATTCCATAATCTACAATACCTTGTAGATACCTCAAAACACTTTTCGCTGCATTGCAATGGCTTTCAAGTGGCTTGGATATATATTGGCTTAGCACACTGACTGCATAAACCAAATCTGGTCTAGTGGTTGTTAGGTAGATTAGACTCCCAACCAGTTGTCTATAAAGTGTCGCATCTGCCTCATTTGAGCCATCTTCACTCTGCAGTTTTACGTTATGTTGTAATGGTATTGCTGCAAGTTTACACTGAACAATCCTAAATCTCTCTAACAGGCCTTTGACATACTTTTGTTGGGACATAAATGTTTGTCCTGAATATCTCCAGATCTTAAGACCCAAATAGTATCTCAACTCACCAAGGTGTTTCTTTTCGAATACCTGTGACATCTATTGCTTGATTTATTTGATATGATATGTAGCATCACTTGTAATGATCAAATCGTCTACATACAGAGAAATCATCACTGTGTGCCCTTGTTCATCTTGCATGGTGTAAAGATTAGGGTCATTTTTGCTTCTATTGTAGCCAAACTGTAGAAAAAATCAATCAATCTTTTCATACCAAGACCTGGGTGCTTGCTTTAGTGCGTAAAGTGCTTTCTTCAATCTACAAATTAAATGTTCTTTCCCTTTCTGGACAAACCCTTCAGGGTGCTCTAAATAAACCTCCTCTTTTAGTTTTCCATTTAAAAATGCATACTTTACATCTAGTTGGTGTATCATCCAGTGTTTCTTAGTAGCTAAAGCAATTAACATTCTTATAGTGTTTAGTTTAGCTACAGGGGCGAAGCTTTCTTCATAGTCTATACCATATTTTTGTGAATACCCCTTTGTTACTAATCTAGCTTTTAATTTTTCTATGGTTCCATCTGCATTAATCTTCGGTTTGTATAACCATTTACAACCTACTTTGTTTTCCTTTAGGAAGTTCAACTAGTTCCCAAGTTTTGTTCTTAATTATTGATTCATATTCCTGTTCCATGGTGGTTTTCCATTCTCTACATTAATTTGCTTCTTTATAACTAGAAGGTTCAACCACGTTCATCATACTAGTTATAAAAGCATTTTCCCTATATCTTGCAGGAAATGGAGCTTTCCTACCTGATCTCCTGAGAGGTGGGGTAGCTTCAAATCTTGTTTGATCATTATTTTTTTCCTGCTGCTGTTGCTGTTCATATTCTGCTTTTGTCTGTTGTTGATCCTAATTATTTTCTGCTTCTTCTTGCACCAAGTACGGAATATCCCATTCCTCATTGTGCTTATCAGATTCTTCATTATCCTTTTCATGGAATTTGACATCTCTACTAACAAAAATCTTGTGACTAGAGGGATTAAATAATCTATAAGCTTTATGTTGTGAAAAATACCCTATAAAGGTACATTTGATGGCTTTCGAATCTATTTTTCTTCTATGTTCCTTTGGAATATGGGTGAATGCTTTAGATCCAAATACTCTTAAGTGTTTTACTGCAGGCTTAAATCCATATAATGCTTCATAAGGAGTTTTAAACTCAAGACTCTTTGTAGGACTCCTATTTTTCAAATAAACTGCAGTATTCAATGCTTTAGCCCAAAAACCATTCGAAAGAATCTTACCTTCCAACATGCTCCTAGCACATTCCACTAGTGTTCTATTCTTTCTTTTAGTTACACCATTTTGCTATGGAGTATGGGGTACTGTGAACTACTACAATATTCCATGGTCTTTACAATACTTGATAAGCTCATCTTTCATGTATTCTCCCCCTTGATCGAACCAAAGAATTTTTATCTATTTCCCTGTTTGCCTTTCAATCATGTTTTTGAACTACTTAAAGTATTCAAATGTGTGACTCTTCTTACTCAAGAAATACACCCAGGAAAACTTTGTGCAGTCATCAATAAACAATAAAAAAATATAGCACACCTCCTAATGACTTTGTTTGCATGGGTCCACACATGTCTGTATGCACTAATTCAAGTATATCCCTCTGTTTATTTTCTATTCATATAGGGAATTCTTCTCTATGCATTTTTCCTAATGTACACGCATCAAAATCATTATGTACTTGCTTTAGCATAGGAAGATCTCTTACCATTTCCTTCTTCTGTATTAACAACAAATCATTGTAGTTTATATGATCAAATCTCTAATGCCATAACTCTTTTGTAGTCAAACTCGCAGTTGTCAAGGCTCGAATTGGTGTAGGTCTTACATCCAACTTGTACAGACCTCTGGTTCAGATTCTTGTAGCAATTGTCTTCATGCCATTTAGCAGATCTTTAATATAACATTTAAATTTAAAATATTCAACTTTAAGATCTTGATCTACGATCATGGATACATAAATCAAGTTCTTTGTTACATCGGGCACATACATGACATTATGAATTTGTTTTACATTACCATTAGGTAGAAAGACAAAAATTTTCCCACATCGTTTGATCTAATGACATCTATCATCACCTAGGTAAATCTGTGCTTCATCGTTGATTTCTTTAAAATATTCAAACCAATGCTTGTTCCCTATCATATGCGTTGATGCTCCCAAATCTACATACTAGATGTCTGTATCAGCATTCTCATCACGATCTGCCATGAGCAATCTGAAATTCTGCACATGATTTTCATTCGTGAGATGACCTACATGTCATTTTTCCTTCTGTTGTTCTTCATGATATTTCTTCTTTCTACACTCTCTATTAATATGACCAAGTTTTTCACAATAAAGCATTTAATTTCAGAGTTGTTTCTATTCAGATTCATACCTTGGGTCTGATTCAGTCTTTTCTGTGAATGCCCTTTGTTTTCTTGTTGTGGATTTCCTTTCCCTTTGAAGATTTTCTTCTTTGCCATCAATGCAAGATCGGCACTTGGGGCTTCAGAGTTGATCTTCTTTCTCCTTATTGCATCAATATTCATGTCAATTTTGTAGGTTTTAACCCCATACAGAAATCACCTACATACGAATTCTAAAACACAGAAAATAAACAATGTGAGAGCATAACACATAAAACACTTATACACAGAGATTTTCCCCTAGATCCCAAAACCGGGACTGCCAGCTTGATTTTTCAATGTGTTCCTTTCAATGTTATAATACATATTTATTCATGCTGAAGCATCCAATACCATGGACCGAAAACCATCATGTCCAAAATCATGTGTGAAAATCATCCACAAAGCCATAGGTGGGTTGACCCAACCTAACATAGGTTCCAAAACCAAAAATGTTCGGGGCACTGGCCCAGACCCCATAGAGTGGGGTTACCTACACCCCTTAAACCCCCTTGTGACCCCCGCACTACGTAATCGACACAACAAAGGGGGGGCTCCGCCCCCCCTCTAACCCCCTAGTTAACTACGTGGGCTAGTCATGGAAATAATATAACACAACCCAACATTCTCCCACTTGTTGTTTTCTTTCCATAAGGGGCCACACGAGATCTTAGTCATTTATCCAGCCCTACAACACCCATTGTTTCTCTACGCCAAGAGAACTTCTTAGAGCTCACAAATTTTGTTAATGCATCTGCAGTATTCTTCAAAGTGTCCACATTTACTAGTAACACCTTTTTCTCTTCTATCATATCTCTCACAAAGTGATACTGAACATCAACGTGCTTTGTCTTTGAATGATATGCAAGGTTATTTGCCAAGAAAGTTGCACTTTGGCTGTCACAGTCTATCCTTATAGGTCCCTGTACTAACCCCATACTTCAACACAATCTCTGCAACAAAACTGCTTCCTTTGCTTGCATGAGTGGCTGTCATGTATTCTCCCTCTGTAGTTGATACTGCCGCTACAGATTGTTTCTTACTCATCCAACTGATTGTACCTCCAAATAGGTTAAACACATACCCACTTGTAGATCTTCCTTGATCTAGATCTCCAGCCCAGTCTGCATCAACAAAGCCACCAATATCCAACACTCTGTCCAATCCTGGTCTTCCTTGGTAGCACAAACCATAATCACTAGTGCCATGCAAATACCTGAAAACCTGTTTCACTACTGTCTAGTGCTCCTTTCCTAGTTTTGACATAAATCTACTCAATACTCCCACTGCATGTGCAATGTCTAGTCTAGTACAGGCCATTGCATACATCAGGCTACCGACTGCACTTGCATATTGAACACAGGACATGTCCTCTTCCTCTTCTTGTATCTTGGGACACTGTTCAGCTAATAACTTTACACTACAGGAATAGGAACCTTCACCGGTTTACCATCCTTCATATTAAATCCCTGCAATATTGTCTCGACATACTTCCTTTGGTTTAACCATAGCTTCCTCTTTGCTCGATCTCTTTTAATTCCCATGCCCAAAATATAGTTTGCAGCACCAAGATCTTTCATGTCAAATTTGGAGGACAATTGGGTCTTCAAATCCTGGATAATTTCCTTGTCATTTCCAACCAGCAACATATCATCCACATACAAGACCAAATAAATAACACGGTTACCGATTAATTTAAAATACACACAGTGATCTGCTTTGCTTCAGGTGAATCCAAGTCCCCGTATAAATGTATCAAATTTCTAATACCACATCCTTGGCCACTATTTTAACCCATACAAAGACTTCTTTAACTTGCATACCAGTTCTTTCTTACCCTTCATCATAAAGCCTTTAGGTTGCTTCATGTAGATTTCCTCTTCTAGATCCCCGTGAGGAAATGTTGTCTTCACATCCATCTGTTCTACCTCAAAATCAAAAGCAGCAGCAACAAATAAAAGTAATCTAATAGAAGTTTCCTTGGCAATAGGAGAAAAAAATCACCAAAATCAATTCCCGACACCTGGAATAACCTTTTTCTACCAACAGAGCTTTGTATTTCTCCACCTCTCATTCTGTATTTCTCTTCTTCTTAAACACCCATTTGTTGCCAATGGGTTTTCTTCCAGCCGGCAACTCCACTAGATCCCAAGCCTCATTTTTGTGTAAAGATACCATTTCATCAACCATGGCCTCTTTCCATAGTCTTCCATCCTCTGAATCTACTTCTTCTGTCATAGTTCTAGGATCATCATCAGTAATAGATAAAGCAAAATTTGAACAGAAAGAAGATGGACTATACCTTTCTAGCTTGCTTCTTTCTCGAACTGGTCTTCTCACACCCAATGTTTGTGGCTCTTCATCTTCTGATTCCTCCTTTGTTGTAGAGTCTGATTCTTCCTCCTTTAGTTCAAACTCTATATTCTCAGGTTCCTTTGGTTGGAATTCATGTTTAATAACATCTTTCACTTCTATGAACACCACACCTCGACTGTCTACAACCTTCCTTATTGTTGGGTTCCAAAGCTTATGACCCTTTAAACCATCCTTATACCCAATAAAGATGCACTTTTCAGATTTACTATCCAACTTGGTTCGTTTCTTCTTTGGAACATGTACATATGCATCACATTCAAATACCCTCAGATGTGAAAGAGAGGGTTTCTTACTAGTCCATACCTCTTGTGGAGTCTTATCCTCCAACGCAGATGAAGGTGATCTGTTGACTAGGTAACATGTTATCTCCACCACCTCTACCCAGAATTCCTGTCCTAACCCGACACCACTGAGCATGCTTCTTTCCCTTTCCATCAACATCTTGTTCATTCTTTCTGCAACTCCATATTGTTGAGGTGTATATGGAGCAGTCTTCTGCCATGCTATACCACACTTACAGAATTCTTCAAATTCCTTACTGCAAAACTCTCGACTGTTATCTGTCCTTAGCACCTTTATCTTCTTCTCCATCTAGTTTTTCACCAGAGCCTTGAATTCTTTAAACCTGTCAAAGACTTCAGATTTATTCTTAAGGAAATATATCCATGTATTCCTTGATGAGTCATCTATAAATGATACATAGTACACAGACTTACCCAATAATGGAACCTTCACAGGTCCAAACACATCTCTATGCACAAGCTCTAATATATGTTTCGCACTCTTACCACCAGAGGGGAAACTCACCTGATTCTGCTTCCCAAAGAGCTATTACTCATACCTTTTACCATACATTTACCATGAAGTATTCGAAGGCCCTCCTCTCCAATATTTCCAAGCCTTTGATGCCACTGCATGGTCTTCTCTCTAGAGACCACTAGATTTTCTGCTCCACTTTCAGGAACCATAGAACTGTTGCACCCATCAACAACCATGCTACCTTGCAGCTTGTACAGAGTTCCAATATGAACTCCCCACATCAATACCAATGCTCCTTCAACCATCTTGTAGGTATCTTTCTCAAACACTATTTTCACACCTGCATCATCCAAATTTCTTACAGAAATCAGATTTCTGACCAATGCAGGAATATGCAGAACACCCGAAAATGTTCTAACGCTTCCATCTTGCAACTTCAAGTTTACTTTTCCACGACCAATGATTCTAGCCTTCCTATCATCCCCTAAGAAGACATCAACACCATTTTATTTCTCATACTTGCAGAACCACTCTCTATGGGGAGTGAAGTGAAAGGATGCACCTGAGTCAATCAACCATGTCTCATGATCTACATGTGTAGTTGAATAAGTCAAGTACACATCCCCACCTTCATATGAGGTGGTTTTCACCTCTGTAGAAGGAGCATCATCAGGTCCCTTTTGTAGTGCCCTTCCTTTTCGCATTTCTAGCACACAACCTTTACAGATTTTCCTAGAGATTTAGATATCCCTCTAGATTTAGATCTCCCACTCAATGACTTATTTTTGTTTTTGTTCTGGGACCATCCTTGTACAGACAAGGCATCACTGTTTTGGTTGTCCATATTTTTCCGTCTCATCTCCTCCATCAACAAGGATGAGACTATTTCATCAAACTGTAAGGCAGTTGCATTTCCACCTATTGCAATAACCAAACTACCCCATGAATCTAGTAGCGAACACAACAAACTAATCCACTTATCTTCATATGAAAATTTAATATCAACAGATGATAATTGACTTAACATAGTATTAAATGCATTCAGATGCTCTGTCACCGAGTCTCCATATTTCACCCTCGGGTTATATAGCTTTTTCCGTAGGAAC
Source organism: Pinus taeda (assembly GCA_000404065.3). NCBI lineage: Eukaryota > Viridiplantae > Streptophyta > Pinopsida > Pinales > Pinaceae > Pinus > Pinus taeda. The sequence continues at coordinate 147,177 of APFE030814045.1, read as the reverse complement.
AGTTTATTCACCAGAGACTTAGATTGGTACAAAGTCCTTAACTTGTCCCACAAAGCCTTATTGTGCTCTTTACCTTCCGATCCAAATTCTTCCATTCTTCATCAGACACTCTCATTGGTTTAGTACCTGGATCTACCATGATCCACTGATCTTTATCCACCAACAGATCCTCCATCTTGAGTTTCCACAACTCAAAACTCTAACCATTAAATTTCTCGATATCTATCTTTCCACTGCTTGCCATCTTCTTTCACCACCAAAATCTATCTCATAGATCTCCCACTGAACAGGGGCTACCACAGGCCCGAGCGAAACCCCTCAGCAACAAAGGCGTCCCCTTAAAGCCAAAACCTAGCTCTGATACCAAATGTAGGTTTTAACCCTGTACAGAAATTACCTGCATACGAATTCTAAACACAAAAAATAAACAATGCGAGAGCATAACACATAAAACACATATACATAGAGATTTTCCCCTGGATCCCAAAACCGAGACTACAAGATTGATCTTTGATTATGTTCCTTTCAATGTTATAATACATATTTATACATGCCGAAGCATCCAATACCATGGACCGAAAACCATCGTGTCCAAAACCATGGACCAAAAACCATCGCGTCAAAAAAATGTGCCAAAATCATGCACAAAACCATAGGTGGGTCCACCCAACCTAACATAGGTTCTAAAACCAAAATTTTCTAGGGTGCTACCCCTAACCCCATAGACTGGGGTTATCTGCACTGCTCAAACCCCCTGTGACCCCCCCCGCTATGCAATCGACACAACAATGGGGGGGCTCCGCACCCCCTCTAACCCCTAGTTAACTATGTGGGCTAGTCGTGGAAAGAATATAACACAACCCAACAAATTTTTCAAACTTCAGGATTTTCTCTCTCACATTTATCCTAGTGATGAAAATTTGGTAGTCATCGGTCACATCATTCATGGTAATTGTTACAAGATCTGTATCTTCAATTGTATGACCAATGTCTGCCAATTTGTTCTTCAGATATTTGATCCTTGCTATGAAGGAAACAACTGTTTTGTTCTCCTCCATATTCAAGGGATAAGATCTTGCTCTTCAGAAATAGGAGATGATTTGTATTCCTGATCTCATACATATCCTTCAAAATTCCCCGAATTTCGCTTGCTGATTTACATTCTCTGATATGTGGTATGATGCAGTCTTTCACTGACATCTTTAGCAGCATCTTTGCTCTACCTTCTCACTTCTCCTAATATGGGATCAATGTTGATCCAACCGCTGGCTTCGGCTCATCCCCATTTACAATCGTCTAAGCACTCTGCACTTCTAACAGAGTCTACATCTTGATTTTCCAATTTGCATAATTGGAACCATTGAGCTTGTTATGCTCATTCAAGCATGCTTCAAACATATTATTATTCATCTTCATGATTTAGACTAAAAATAATTTCGATATGTAAAAGAAGATGTTAGATTTACCCCAGATCTATGACAAATATGGATCACTGATCTTCAATGTTGTTTGATCTCGTAGCCACCCGCAGATCACTGTGGCTTCCTTCATAACCTCCAGACAACCTTCTATTATCAGCATCTGTAGCCTTCTTCAAGATGTAGCCTTCACTCGGAGCCTTTTTATTGTTTACACAATCGTCGCAGATGTACATCAATTTTCTGAGGCATCGTCGCAGTTGTACACTACTATTTTGCGATGTCGTCACAGCTATACACCTGATTTTCGAGACGGTTGAGTTAAGTGCTGATTGGTCATCGTCACATTTATTTTCCTGAAACCTATGATGATTTTGGTTTAGTTGCACCCTCCTCCTCTTAGCGTTCAGGTTCATCATCCCTAATTCTTTGATACCATGATAAAAATTCAATGTTATGTATTAAATGAAATGAAACCCACTGGTCAGCTCTACGAAAGAGAGTCTGGCTCTACAAAATGCTCTACCTTGCTCATGTACATTACATAATATATAGTAATTATGGTTTTAGGGAGGTTAGAACCATAACCTAAGAAATAGAAACTAATTCCTATCCTGAGGTCATGTGAACCAACACACACTATTCTTGGATATTCTCCATTATCTTCAACATGATAATCTGGATGCAAGCAAAGCACTTAAAATGTAAGCAAAGATTTTATTTAGTCAAAAAACTTGTTTTTCTTTTCACCTTTTACCTATGTTACTAGAAATGAGAAATAGGAAATGACAACAAGACAAGAAACAAAGTTTTGAGGTTTCGTATTCAATAAAAGAAGAGAAAGAAAAATACATTAAAATTATTTTAAAATCTCATTTGCTAGAATAATTGTTGAGCTTGAACTGGAGCAATTGTATTTCCAAAATTTTTAAATGACAGTACTACATAAAGGGGGGTTTTAAGACAATATTTAAGACAATTTTTGGGTGAATTGTCTTAACTTGAGACTAAAAAAAACTTCTGTATTGTCTTAAATATTGTATTTAAGTGGGTGTCTCAAAATTTTTTGTCTTAAAGATTATTGTCTTAAATATTTGTCTCTATAAAGACAATATATAACACAAGCATTATTGTCTCTTAGGAGACTATTTCATTTTTGTCTCTCTTGAAACAACACTCAATATTATAGATAATATGTCTTTAATACTAGCTATTGCCTCTCTAGAGACAATATAAAACAATGAATCCAGAAATATATCATCATTGAAATAAATTGATATAAAAAAAAAAAAAATTAATTAAAAATAAACTACAAAATTGTTGATTAATTCATGTTAGGGCACAGTGGAATTAAACCACTAACCTCCTACTTGTAAGGGAGGTGCTCTTCCATTGAGCTAGCACACTTTAAAGAATTATGTGAAGGGTTGTGGCAATCCCTAAAATTAAATTTATATGCATTGACTTAAAAAAAATGCTTGACACGTGATCTATAATCTTTATAAAAACTATAATCATGCAGACCCAATTTTTAGCTTACAAAACTAACTCAAGAGAGTTACCCGAATGTCACACTCGGCAGCATGACCCACACAACTTGTGAAGTCCATTAAATGTATTGTTATGATGCTATATTTTCAACACAAGAATGAATATGAGCATACAAGGACCAATAATATCAATCATCCACAAAACTTGCTAACAACCTTGTTTCCATATTGCCAACTACTATATGTTGTAGGTGAATGAAATTTTCCTATCACCTAAGATACTGATTTCAATTGCCCATCTTACATAATAATTGCAACCTGAATTTCAACCCATTTAAAATGAATTATTTGTACAAAAACAGAGCTAACATAGTCCATCTAGATATTGATTTAAAATGCCCATTTCACATAATAATTCAAAGTAAAAAAAAAAAACATTGGCCTAAAGTAAGTGGAAGAGTTACTAAGGAGACAATGGAAAAGCTTCCTAAGTACCCCTAGGGTTCAAATTTGTTAAAAGACTTTGTAACATTTGAAGTCTCATCGAAAAGCATATTAAACTATACTGTTAATTTGACAACATAAACTATCAGTAAAAATTTCACAGTTAAAATTTGTAGCGGAGATCTAACTCAAGCAACAAAAAGTGGATATCAACTTCAAATATTAAACCAATATCTCAAATCGAGGCATCATAAATGAAGAGCAGCTCAAGAGAACAAATGCTCCCAAAATAACTCGTAAAGTAGTGATATTAGCAAGTGGATCTATAGTGAAAATATGTATGCATTATCATTCATTGGCCTCAAAAGGTAAATAGGGCCTCTCAAGCTATCAAAGAGTCATATATATTGGAAAGGTACAAACATTGTTGAAATATTCATGGAATATTAGTGAAACAAAAAAAATTATCGATTCCAAACACTTTGGAATCTAGTACACTTCCAGTTTTTGGTGGTTCTACATTGTGGCGAGGGGTGAATAGTTTTTGTTTCCCTTTTGATAGAAAGTGAGGTCTCTAAACTCCGTAAAGGTTGTTAATTCCCTTTGTACATTAAGAATGTGTTTTTTATCCTATGCTAGACCAAAAAAGGCAATTTCTTTTTTTTAGGGGCGGGGGGGGGGGGGGGGGGGGGAAGGGTATTTTAGTCCTATAAACTGCCTGCAAGATAAAATAATTATATTAATGCCAGAAAAATGACCACAAAACTTGCTCTATATTTTTGTAGTTTCCAAAAGAATAATTTCTTCCCTTGAAAACTACAAAAAAATAGAGCATGTTGTGGGCAGCCAGACAAATCTGGCAAGTGCAAACAACCAAGAATTTAAATAAAAAAAAAGTCAATGTCTTGAAGCAATTGTTTTTTTTTTCTGGGTAAAGTCTATTCTATCTATATTAAAAAGAAGAAAGATATTTACAGAGAGGAGTTACCCTCTGAGAGAGTCATGAATCTCTCTCTGTCAAGAAAACATTACTGAACTGATATTGTTTTCTGCTCTTACAATCATATGCCTAGCTTGTGAATCTAGAGCATAATTCAAAAAAAACTTACAACCAGATTACATACTTAAAACTGGACAACAAGTAACGAGACAGCTCAAAATTGCTAGCCTGGACCTCTAACTAGATGTCGCCATGCAGAGAGTCTTGATGTGCATTCAAAAAACAAACAGGAAACCAAAAACCAAAGGCCTGCCTGGGAGCTCCCAACGCTGTATGGTCTTTACCCGGGTTCATCATCGCCCTGATCCTTCTCCTCATCCGAAACACGTTCCCATGTCACCATCAGACCGTCTTGTACATCAGTTGGCTTAACACCTGGGGGGAGCCATAGCTGCGACAGATTGGGATAGGTGTTATCCGACCATTTCTTCACTTTGTCTGGCTGAGCCATAACTTGCTGAGGTCCCGCCGTTCCTTGAGCTTTCACCTCTGTCCCCTCAGTCATGTGGCTAATGCTGTGATCCTCCATCTGGCACTGGATTGCAGTAATCCTAGGAGATGGAGGCTGGTTCGTAGAAGCAGACTGAGCACTAATGGTATCCTCCTCCTGCGACGAGTCTTTCAGAGGGGTAGGGGAGTGTTCCTTCTCTGAATTCTCAGAGCTGGCTTGCTCTTCCTCTTCTTCGGAGAAAATAACCGTGACCATAGCCATGACTATTGGTTTGTGTAACCTACTCTTGAAGCGAAATTTAGCTGTCTGAACTGAGTTGTTGAGCGAAGATTCAGACACTTCAGAAGCTTGGGTGGAGGGGTAAGCCATAGCTATCGGTGAAATTCGTCATGGAGGCGACCTACCTCTGCCCCCCGTCCCTCCCCTGTAACCTTCATTTCGGCCCCTTCTTGGAGTCGCTCTGAGTCGGGGCGCCATTTTCAGTGTATTCGACGTGCTGGACCAACTCCCCCACAGTGAAGGAAGACTTGTGTACTGAGAATTGGCAGAATTCTCGCTAGATGGAATGCAGACCCCTGCTCTGAGCCTTCCCACTGCCAAATTCCCCCCCAGATCATTCACAAATAACTCAATTGTAGACCCGTTTCGCCCCCAAGCCTCTGTCGCAGAAGGAAGTGTATCTATTGAAACAGGAGGGGAGTGCGTTGCACTGACCTTCAACCCACAGGTGCTATACCAGGGAGGCTTCCCCTGAGGATGCTTCAGCCTCTTTTGCAGAGCGAACCACCAAGAATCGCCTCTGTTGGCAAGCTCAGTCAAATGCCAAACATCATCTGCACCTTCCTCTGTCAATCGGCTCGCCTCTGCACTGCCTAAATTCACTCGAACATTCTTCATACTTCCCTGGTTTATTCCTCTTTCCTCCTCCGCCTGCGTACCTATTCCCTGCACCCGCATTAAATTTCTTTCAATGCCCGTCACCTCGGCGCTTATATCAATTCGAATTTCATACCTTGCCACCTGCCCCCAGCTGCCTGCGCGTGGCTTCATTGCATGCGTATTAATGTTCATTGGAATCACCCACATCCGGGTGGGATTCGTCCCCTGCTTGCATATCTCTTGCTAATAAGGATTGAAAAGTGGAAAATTCTGTCTCCGAAGCTATGCTTTGTAGAGGCCTTTCGAAGAATTCTTTTCCCCTGTCCACACCTAGATTAGCCATAAAGTCTGCCAGCTTGTTTCCCTCCCGTCTAATATGCTTGAAGGATATGGCTGGATGATTGCCAAGCCATTGTTTGAGTAACTCAAGCCTAGTGGCCAATCTCCAGCTACTGCTTACCTTGTGAGCTGCTGATCCCTGTTGAAGTTTTGTGGCTATGTTGATGATGATTTGAGAGTCTCCTTCCACTATCAGGGGTATGAGCTGATGTTCCTGTGCAATGTTGAGTCCTCGCCATAGTCCTTCTAGTTCTGCAGCATTGTTAGTGTTCCAACCGATCGAGCCAAAGAAGGTGATGAGAGCTTTACCTTGATGATTTTTTATTAGTCCTCCGTAGCCTGTGCTTCCCGGATTCCCTTTCGATGCCCCATCAAAATTGAGTTGGAAGACATTGATGGGCGGAGGGGTCCAGCATGAAGTGGATGCCGGGATCTTGGGAGAATTGTCTTTAGATGAATTCATGCTTTGTAATTGAATTTTCCAGCTGCCCCATATGGCTTGTTCCTGTGTATTGGAAGGGAAGTCCTCCGGTGACCAACTTTTGATGGACAGAGTTTCTTGAATGTTTTTGTGCATCATTGTCCAAACCTGCTCCATTGTCATTGCTTGGTGTTTGAAAATTCGTCGGTTTCTTTCCTTCCATACATTCCACAGTAGTAATCCTGGTATTATTTGCCATAGTGTGTTTAGAAGGTTGCTCTGATATGGCTGTTGGGCCCAGTTGCGGAGCATGCTTTTGATGTCCCCCAACACTCGTCCTTCCTTTCTACAGCGAAATGTTATCTTTTCCCAAAGTTGTCTACCTAGCGGGCATGTTTGCATTAGGTGCATAGCCGACTCCTCTTCCTATTTGCAATTGAGGCAGATTGAAGGTCCCTCAAATTTCCTTTTTCTTAGATTGTCCCAAGTAAGAATTTTATTATGTGCTAGGAGCCATAGAAACATTGAGACCTTCGGCTAGATGGGCGGACTCCAGATTTTTTCCCATAATTTGTCTTTAGTTGCTCGATCTTTTATAATGATTTGGTAAGCTTCTTTGGTTGTAAAGGTGACCTTTTCTTCATATCCCCATCTGAGCACATCCCTTCCTGTCATCTTTAATATTTTCCTTTTTTTTAATTCTTCAGATAAGGCAAGTTTAGTTTGCTCAGGGCTTGTTGGTAAGATGATGTGCACCTCCAGCCATTCCCTATGATCTTGATCTTGTGTTTTCCAATATTGGTTGACTTTATTCATCTGATTTAGTTCTCGATCTGGTAGCCCCTGAATTGTGCTGTTGAGGTTTGGGAGTTGCTGCCAGGAGTCTCCCCAGAACCTGGCTGTACCTCCATCTCGTACCTCCCAAAAACTGTGTCGTTGGATTATTTCTTTATGTTTGATGGCCGAGTTCCATATTATAGATCCCTTGCTAACTTCTGACATTCTGAGACGCTCCTCCAGGGGTAGATTTCGGGCATATTTTGAAGTCCATAAGGTGGCCCACGGAGTGCCTGGATTGGTTAGCCATTTCCACCAGGTTTTTGCTCCCATTATTATATTGCTGTGTTCTGGATCTCTTAGACCTATTCCTCCTGCGATTTTTGGAAGTGTAGCTTTCTCCCACTTGACCAAGGCCCATTTTCGATTGGGTCCTGAACTTCCCCAAAGGAAATTGCGCTGCAGCTGTTGAATGGCTTTGAGGACCCATTTTGGCACTGCCATGATGGTAAATAAATAAAGTGGCATGGACTGAAGAACTGCTTTGATAAGAATAATTCTACTGGCCATGTTGAGGGCTCTATGGGTCTAGAGGAAGAGTCTGGCTTCTAGTTTTTCTAACGAGTCAGTCCAAGTGGCATGCTTGAGTGCCGACGCTATTAAAGGTGCCCCAAGATATTTGGAAGGCAAGGTTGCTATGGAGAATCCTAGAATTCGCGCTATGACTCTTTGGGTCGAGGGAGGCGTGTTGAAAAAGAAGAGCTGGGATTTGACTCTGTTGATGAGGGCTACAGAGGCTAGAGAGAAATCATTGAGCAAAGCATTAAAGGACCGGGCTTCTTGCACTGAGGGATGGCCAAATAACATATTGTCATCTACAAATTGCTGATGAGAAACAGCAGGAGCATGGTGAAGAGAAATACCTTTAATTTTGCGGGATAGGATGGCTGCGTTAATGTTGCGCCCAAGACCTTCAGCCATGATGACAAATAGGAACGGCGAGAGAGTATCTCCTTGTCTAATTCCTCGGGATGGGCGGAAGGTAGAGGAGGGAATGCCATTGATGAGAATTGAGAAGAATGAGGAAGAAATGAGACTACTGACCCATATGACCCATGCAGGAGCAAAACCAAAAGCTTTAAGGATTGATTGCATGTATTCCCAACTTATAATGTCAAAAGCTTTGGATAAATCTATTTTTAGTAACATACCTGGTTTTTCCCCTTGCTTTAATGAATGTATTATTTCATGCGTTAAGATTATCCCATCTGTAATCTGTCTTCCCTCGACATAGCCCGATTGTTCCGAAGAGATAATGAGGGACAACAGGGGCTTCAGTCGTAGAGCAATTACCTTGCAAACAATTTTGTATATTATGTTGCATAGAGCGATGGGCCTATATTTGTCTAGTGAAGGTGAATCCTCTGCCTTGGGGATCAGTGCAATAAATGTTGCATTCATGCCCTGGTACATCCATCTTAGAGTTCTTGATTCTTCCACTACTTGCCAAACTTCCCATTTGATCGTTTCCCAGAAGTGTTGGAAAAAAATTTCTGTAAATCCATCTGGGCTAGGTGCTTTTCCTGGTTTTAGTAAGTTCACCACTGATTCAACCTCTTGAAGACTAATCGGTTTGAGGAGAAGAGTATTGTGGTCCTCATTGATTAGCCTAGGAATGTGTCTGGTGATTTTATCAATTGCCTCCTTCCTGTTGATATTGGGTTCTTGGTTCATTTTCTTGAAGTAGTTGAAGAATTCCGTTTCTATTCCTTCATGAGTTTCAATCCTATTGCCCTGTTCATCCATGACATAAGAGATTTGGTTGCTCATTCTTCTTTGGACTTTGGTTTTATGAAAAAACTTTGTATTTCTCTCCCCTTCCTTCAGCCATTGGACTCTTGACTTTTACCTCCATAATATTTCCTCCTATTGGTCTCGTTCTAGGAGTTTTTGCTCCGTCGCTTGCTCCTTCTGAGTCAATTCTACCGTCCTTCCCTCAGGAATCATTTTTTGCTGAATCATTTTCATTTCCTGGTTAAGAAGTTCCTTTGCTTTGAAGATATTACCAAACGTAGATTTGCTCCATCATTTAATCTCCCCTTTTAGATATTTCAGCTTCTTTTGGAACCTAGCCATTTTCGAATCTTCAGTTGGGTTGAAATTTTGCCATGTGCTTCTGATGAATTCATGGAAATTCGGATGACTTAGCCAGAATGCTTCAAATCTAAAGGGACGTCGCATGTTGTTACCTGGTCTGTTCCAATGCAAGGCGATGGGCCAATGATCTGAACCCGAGTAAGGAAGTATAGAAGCAGTAAATTCACCTCCTATGTGAACAGCGTTGTCTGAGATTAAGAAGTGATCCAGGCGCGAGGCTACTTGCTGTGGATCAGCTCTCTTGTTGCTCCAAGTGTAGAGTCCATTGGTGGTTGGCAGGTCTATGAGCCAATTGTTATGAATAAAGTCTTTCAATGCTAATCCATCCCTGTTTACCCTGCATCGTCCTCCTTTTTTCTCCTCCATGGTTGCTATCATATTAAAATCTCCTCCAGATACCCATAGTAGGTGAGTCCTGTTTGCATTTAACTGCCTTAACATATCTAGGATCTTTGCCTTGAGTTGTGTTTCTTGCGGGAAGTAAACATTTGTTAGATGGCCATAAATATTTGTCCCAAGAAGATGGAAGGTTGCTTGGATAAAGTGTTTGTTTGCATGTATGTTCGCTAGTTGGATTTTTCTTGCGTCCCAGAGCACGGCGAGAACCCCTGAAGCTCCCTGTGCATCTACAGCCGAGACTAGACCTCCTAGCCATGCTTTGGCTGCTATTTTTTCCAAAGAAATCGAATTACATTTGGTTTCCTGCAAAAAAAGCATTGCTGGTTTCTCCTTCATTAACATATTTTTGAGTAGTTTTCCTTTTCTGGGGCAGTTGAGCCCTCGAATGTTCCATGTTATTAGCTTCATTGAGAGGGTTTGGGATCAGTGTTAAAATACTTGGTTATTTTGGCATATCTGCCCGACTCAACCAAGACCTCTCCAATCTTAATGGTTCGTTCTAAAGTGGTTTTCCTTCCTCGCTTTTTACTATGTTTGGAGATGAACTTCCCATCCCATTGGCTGCAAATTTGAACTCCTAATGAATATTTTCTTTGAGCTCTATTGAGAACCTCTACTAGATTATCCACTTGTTGGTCAGGGATTTTATCGAAGTTACCTGTTTGGCAAGCCTGTTCCAGACCTAAGATGTCGAGTTCACCAATATCTATTGGTTCTGTGTCTTCTTCCATGAAGTGTGGCACTTGGTAGCTGTCCTCGGCTTCTTTCTCTTTGCGCCCATTAAGATTGGTATTGTCTATTTCCATATCTGGTGTGCTCCATACTTCAGGTGCAGATTCGTTCTTATCTCCTCCTTGTACTGTCTCCTTATCCCCTGTTTTTAGTTGTTTGACTGTTTCCGAAACCTGCTTTCTCCTTTCCTTTGTTGGGCTTGGGATTTGGCCGGTTTTGCGAATCATCCTGATCGAGGACTGCAAAACTGTTGCTTGTGGAGGGTTTTGCGGGTTCTTTTGTTGTTGTCTTGGGAGATCCATTTGATTTCCTACTTCCTCTTCTTTGATTTGTGACCTTGGTGAATCCATCAGTAGTATGTTGTTCCTGGTTGACTGGGTCTGTGGGTTTAATGTTCAGAGGGCAGTCCCTAAATAGGTGTCCTAATGCATGACATTTCCTACACCTAAAGGGTACATGCTCGTAATCAATTAATTGAATCCAATCTTCATCTTCACGAAAAAGACGTACCGTATCAAGTAAAGGCTATTTCAGATCCATGTAGACGCATATCCTAGCATAGGAAGCATGAGAGGTCAGCCTTATTGTCTTTGTTTCTTCTGCAACCTTGACAAATTTGCCTAGGACTGCGCCAATGGCTTTTAGGGAGTCCTCCTCCTAGTATTCCCATGGTAGCGAGTATAGTCTGATCCACACCAGCGCCCAGCTCAGATCTTCCTTGTCTGGGTTGAAGCGAGCTACCCATTCCCTCAGAAAAAGTCCCGCCGAGTTAAAGAAGTAAGGTCCCCCATCAAAGACCCTGTTTCGGTCTTCCAAGCAATTAAAGATGGATGTAAAGAACCCCTTCGGCCCTAGAAGTAGGGTTATTTGTCCCTTTGGCCTCCATTTGATGTCGATCCAGGTTCGCAAGGCTTTTTCATTGGGCCAAAAGCTGATAAACTTGCCTATGAGAGCATGGTCTCTCATGTATTGTATTCGTGCATTGATTCGATGCCCTGGTAGCTCCACCTCTGGCCTGTGGGTAGCTACCGGCTTGCATGTGGATGAACTGACCTGTGGCTTGTCTTGTTGTGCCTGTTCATTCTTTGTCTGCTGGTTGTCCTCTGTATTTCCTTCTTTAAGCGCTGCCTCCTCTCCCGAACTACCAATGGGCCCTTTCTGTTTGTTATATCTTGGAGAAGTCGCCTCTCTGACCCCCTGAGGGGCTATCATGATGATGCTCAGCTCCAAAAACTGGCACGGCCTGCGCGCTGCCTCCGTCAGATCTGGTCGCGTCTGTTCAGGCCTGCCATAGCAGGTAGCTGCAGAAACCCTAGTTTCTGCCTTGCGCCCGTGATCGCCTTCTCTCCCCTCCTCCGACCTTAACTCCCGCCTCTTGAAGCAATTGTTGCATTCCATTCCCCTACGCAAATGTGAGCCAACCAACAAATAACTAGCTATCCGGACCCAATAAGATGAAGAAGTTTTAGCTACCCTTGGAGTATTATTTTGTGCATTGAAATGAAGAGAATAGTCAAGACATCATCATTTATTTATTCACTTTTTTAAAATGTCATTTTACTTCATGAAACAAGGAGTTACATCATGAAGCAAGAGTTACGTCTAACAACAGGATTACAAGGAAATTCCCTAGCTACAAAAGAAGAAAATGTTAACATATGAGTCTTTGTTGCAATAAGCACGAAGGTGTTAAACATCTTTATGAAAAACATAGAATTTGGCATTTACAAGCAAGGCCAATTCTTGCTAAAAAGGCCTCAATTCCCCTAACAGCTATGGGAGGAAGGTTCATCATGGAAGGAAGTCATATACCTGGATTTCTACGAATCCATTAGCTACCAACTAAATTGTGTGCCATAAAATATTGCAGTTGTCTGTAATTATCCGAGTGTCCCTAAGGAGAGGGTCTTTCCAAGGAAGAAATACTGAGAAAACAATTAGATTCGACCTAAAATCGTGCTCAAAAAGTCTTGGTGGACATGAATCTCCACTAGACATGCTCAGCTGGAGATGCGCCTTTGCTACAAAACTTGCATGCAGTATTTGTCATGCCAAGATTATGAAATGAGTTGTTTATTTATCATTTTAAGTTTGTTATTCTTCATGCAATGAAATATATTATATAACACAACAATTGTTCATGATCTGAAACTTTAAACTTCTGAATGGATATCATAAAAATTGTGAACAAGATAAGAAGTCTGTATACTAAATTACTTACCGCTACAACTTGAAATTCATCAAAATGGGTTGCTATGGTTTCCCACTGGCAGGTAACCACTGGAAATAAAAAAAGACCTTTACCCTTAGTATTATTTTTTACCTCAATATTCTGAATCCCCATGTATAAACGGTGACCAATAATGAAATCATCCTCGTACTTTAAAATCAATCCAACATATAAGTATTAGAATCAATTTATCATAGCTTCCTAAACAAATCAGATAAATAATACAACATGTTGAACACATCTCGAATAAAAAGACCTAGAATGAACCAAAAATAAGCAAAAGGATAGGTTTGGCACAACAAGCCCTAGAGTTGTGGCTCTTTAATACCACTTGTCATGATCTTACCTATGGTCCCACTCAACAAAGCAGGCACCCACATACTTAAAATTTTGTTTCTTGTGTGCAATCTATTTCCAGAATCTCCACCTTATATCAATTAAGGCTTTGGGTATAAGTTCTAAAATTGTAACAAATGAACTCATAGTAAGGATAAGATGGCCTTCAAATCATGAGAATCATAACAATCTATAAAACATATTGAAACATCAAAGACTCCATAATATATTTAGCTTTACTAGTAGGAAATTCCATGCGAATCCCTCTCGATCTGCTCATTACGAAATGCTGAGATTTGAACTCGATGCTTAAGAGAACTATAGATATGGGGTTGAATGTCCTCTTTTTGTCATGTATGAAAGGCCAAAAGATAATGGTAACATTAATTAGTTGTTCTTAGAAAGATTAAATGTAAGAAAAATATGCAATAGAAGAGAATCTGAAAAAACACAGATATAGATGTAATGGTTTGCAAGTATTGACACCACCAAACAGGAACCCAATGATTTTTTTGACTAAGAAAACAAAGATCTTGTTACCTACGAACTATTTTGGGAGCACTACAACAGAAAGGAGATGTTGATCATGAGGCAACCAAGAATAAGTTTACTTAGGAAAAATGCAATTTTATTTAAAAATATATATTATTGCCAAAAGTACAATAAAGTTAAAATACCAGCAAATTCATGCCTTTCTTTAAACTTGGTCACAACATATGAAGAATGGAATCACTGCATTTTGATGATACCACCAAAATAGAAATGCAAATATGTTTTATATCTCAACTCAAATCTCACATAGTGCTTTCAAAACCAACACTTGGGAACGAGGATCAAGTTCCTTGTATGCTATGTTCTCCTCTCTACACAAGAAGGGAAGCGTCATGTCACAGAGAAATAAAATCCATAGAGGCACAAAAATATTTGAGGCTAAAACACTCATCCACAGGCAAGAATAATTGGAAATTCCCCTTCATCTACCTATATATGAAAGTAAATAAGCTACTTGAGTCACAACACATTTAAAAAATTGATTGCATTCAAAGTGGAATAACAAATTCTAGAACTACACTGCTGAGCTACAATGATCATGTCCTATTGTTATAACCTACCTGATACCAATGATCCTTAAGCTTCTTACATAATACGAGCACCCACGTGTCACGCTCGAGAGCATGTCTGATTCTAGGAGGAATCACTAGCAAGACAAATAACTAGAGGTTGAGATGCATTTCAATTGATATGCTCAAATGATCTTATTTAAATCTACATTAATAACAAAGAATTAATAAAAAACAACATTTCATAAATGATGTGAGGATCATAAGAATGCACAAAAAGTGATGCAATATTTGTTTTTGAGTGAAGTAACAAAACCAAATGCAATTATGATTATGAAAAATGCACTAACAAAGTAGGAAAACATAATTTACAGCAAGGAGTAATTCGTCCTGAGGTCAAAAACGAAATGGAAACATATGCAAATATTAATTTAAGGCCAATCATGTAACCTAATGCAACTATATGATGAAAAATCTATTGATTTAAATGCAAAAACATAAATTATAGCGATCATTTATGGATGTCATAATAAATATGATGTTATTGTTTTTGGTATTTTTGAATGTTTTCTTATGCTTAAATGCACAGAAACCAAGAAAAAAATAATAAGGGTTAAATTACAACAAGCTAATCTTACTGAATTTTATCTAAAACAATATTAAAATGACCTAGACGCCTACTTAGATATGCCAAAGATGTATGATGTTCAATGTTTGATGCAAAAATTCATTTTAAATGAGAGATCAAGAACATAAGATTTAGTAAACCAGTGCCTTTTATGGAGTCAAAAGAAAATGAAATGATAAAAAGTGAATAGGGTGGAAGACAATGAGAAGCACGCCACTAAAATCTTAGTAAGTACAAAGAATAAGCACATATGAAAGCCTAAGGAAATATTGGTCACAAATGAAAATGTGTCTTTGTTATCAAAAGTAATTGGTAGAAAAAAATCCTAACAAGTTTGAAAAACACACACCATGGTACCAATCAACTCTACTTAATGGAACATTACTAGTAATAATACAGCACAACCAATCCACCATCACAGATACTCCATGCTAGTACCTTATCTCAATCTCTCTATGAGGAATAAACAAAAAAGAAGGGAAAGATGAAAACACGAAGATCTGACACAAGAAAATCAAACCATTCTCTTTGCTTCTTACAATATATAGAACTACAATGAAAAAAGAATGAGGACAAAGATTTTACACAAGAAAATCAAACCCTTGTATTTGCTTGTTACGATATATAGAAATAGAATGAAAAAATAATGACGATGAGAGAGGAACCAAATAGGTTTAACTAATGATGTTTAACATCTTTTTTGTACTTCTATGTTTTGGTGTGACACTCTTTGGAATGATTTGCACAATAGTCAATATTTTTCCTTCCATTGCTTTCATTGTAAGAACAAGCTTCTGTACTTTTTGGCAGCACTAAAAGATTTTAATCAACTTATTAGATAACATAGTAACTATCAAAGGGTAGAAGTAAAAGGAATCCTACAAAACATGATTATAATCAGTTAGAAATTTTAAAAGAACATATTCTTGATAACCATTTGTAGTAAAAATAAAAAAATATTAAATTAAAATATATCACTGCTCATTTCAACAAATGTCAACAATTTTTTCATGACATTAGATGTGCTCTCATCCACATTAATTATGTTATCATCATAATTAATTTGGATGAAAGCACATCTAGTGTCGTGAAAAAATTGTTGAGACATCAAGAAAATCTTTGTGACTCCTTGTATCTCCGTGAGGAAGTGAAACCACTAAGTTGCTATGTGGAATTGATATTCTAGTTGATCAATGAAGGAAAGGGTGATGAAGAACTAACCAAGGTCTGGGTGAAATCAAGAAAACAGAGGGTGATGGTGATCAATGGAGATGTCGATTAGTTCATACAATGGGGGTTCATGTTTTTCATCTCTTTCTTGATTTTACCCCATACCTTGGTCAGTTTTTTCATCAGTGCCAAAGTGATTGATGATTATACCACTCTCTCTCAGCACTTCAACTCCCTCATTTTGATTGATCAATTAGAACACATAGCACCTCAGCGATTTCAGTTCATCAGGGAGATACAACGAATCATAAAGGTTTTCATCATGTTTCAACAGATTTTCCATGACACTATATGTGCTTTCATCCACATCAATTCAAGGCAAGTGAAACATGTAGGTTCTCTTGTCAAACCAAATTTCATTGAGCTTCCCTCTGTGTGCAGCGAATTTCACTCATCTCTCTCCAGTGAGATCTATCACATTCTGGGGTTTGGTAGATGTACTTATAGGTTGTCTAGTTATGAATGTAGACAAATAACTAGAGGTTGAGATGTATTTCAATTGATATGTTCAAATAATCTTATTAAAATCTACATTAATAACAAAGAAATGCCCAAAAGATATTGATTCTCTACCCTTCCAACATATTGATTCTCTACCTAAAATTGCATCATGATGATGAACTGACACGTACTTAATAATAATCACACTGTTATTTGCTAAAATAAAAATGTCATTGATAACATATGCCACTTCAATAATCACTAAAAAAATGTGTATTCAATGAGGCAGACAGTCAAAACATCTGCCTTCGTCTATTAAGCCCTCTGAGTATCAATTTTTGAGCTTTGGCAAGGACATAATAAATACATTATCCCACATCAAAAACCCAAAAATGGTATTGAAATCCCACCACTAAGCTTGAAGTAACATGTTCAGGAATCAATTAACCTAACTCTTTCTTAACCTCAATCCCCATAGTCATGGTTGTATTAATTATCGACTTGCAGATTGATTCCAGTGACATATACTCACAATAAGCATCAAATTATTTGACCTTTTCAATTCCATAGATGTGTTTGAGGCTTACTGTGGCTACAACTTGGTGACCGGGCTTACTGTTGCTTGACTCAATTCCCGTATCCTTTCTCAAATACGAAGTGACCAAGGGGATCTTGACTATGAATTAAAATGTATTATCTTTGTAAGCAGTAAGGAGTACGGGATGTCTCGGTCTTGTAGTGTTGAATGTAGGAATTAAATTCTTTGTAGAATGTCATAAGGTTTGGGCAGTATTGACCTAGCGCAGCCCCAACAGGGGGTACCATTATGGCTTGCCTCGCTAGAATGGTATCCGAGCTAAGGTGAGGGAAAGGTATCAGAGCCAAGATGAGGACAAGCCCAAGCAAGGAAGAAGGCAATAACAATAATTTTCTTGACAATTCTGACCTCCTTCCTCTTCAAATATCAGCCATCATGAAGCACTAAAACTCCTACTGCAAAATTCTAGGTTGCAGATCCCAGAAAGGAAATGAGATCAAGGCCTCATTAATCAAGCATCTCTAGGATAAGGCTCTCTGTCAAATTGTTGGTCAAATGATCTATATCTAAGGCCTTTTTTCATGAATACAACCAAGAATCTTTGGTTGCTTTAGGGTTAAATCGTCTATTATGAAATCACCCTTGAATTGAATTTGGTTTGGAGATAGTGTCTCACTCAGAATTCCTTATATGTTGCATGTTTATATAAAATCATATCTGAAACTATAAAGTTCCTAGCATCTAAGCTCATATATATAATATTATTTTAGAGCTCATTGACATGCGTTCGGCCTTGTATTAAGGCTTTGTCTGTCTCACAGAGAAGTATAAAAGGCTACAAAAGGTGAAGTCTCCTCGAACCTTGTGGCATCAATCCAGAGGGTTTGAAAAATAGTAATGTTTTGGTTTTTCCATTGGGCAGATGCTTATTGAAGGTGAAGGATCAACCTTTGTGCATTTGTGGGATTCTGGTATCAAAGGAAAGGGGGTTCATGACAAATAAATATCATTTCAAGGATATTGAAATATGAAACACAACATTCTAAAATATCATTTAAATAGGTATGATTGTTATTGGTAACTAGGCCAAATGGAATCAGAGCTAGATGGAGGGCCAATATGGTTCAAGCTCCCGAGCCTCCCCCTTCAATGTTGGATGGAAGATGTCTTTCGGTGTATAAGGGATGACCCTAGGACTTATCTTAACTTCTACAGATCATACATGGAGACAGGGGAAATGTCTTATGCCAGGATTCTTGCAAGAGCTAAGGTGAGGGCAAGCCCAAGCAAGGAAGAAATTAATCACAAAAAGTTTTGTGACAATTCTGACCTCCTTCCTCTTCAAATATTAGTCATCGTGAAGCACTGCAACTCCTACTACAAAATTCTAGGTTGCAAATCCCAAAAAGGAAATGAGATCAAGGCCTCATCAATCAAGCATCTCTAGGATAGAGCTCTTTGTCAAATTCTTGGTCAAATGATCTATATATAAGGCCTTTCATCATGAATACAACTAGAAAGCTTTGGTTGCTTTAGGGTCAAATCTCCTATTATGAAATCACCCTTGAATTGAATTTATTTTGGAGATAGTGTCTCACTCGAAATTCCTTCTTTGTTGCAGGTTTATATAAGATCATATATGAAGCTATAAAGTTCCTAGCATCTAAGCTCACATATATCATATTATTGTTGAGCTCATTGACATGCCTTTGGCCTTGTATTAGGGCTTTTTCTGTAACACAAACAAGTATAAAAGGCTACAAAAGGTGAAGTCTCATCAACCCTTGTGGCATCAATCAAGATGGTTCGAAAAGGAGTATTGTTCAAGGTTTTCCATTGGGCGAATGCTTATTGAAGGTAAAGGATCAACCTTTGTGTGTCTCTGAGATTATGGTATCAGAGGTAAGGGGGTTCATGATAAATAAAGATCATTTCAAGGATCTTGAAATTTGAAACACAACGTTCTAAAATCTCATTTAAATAGGTATGATTGTTATTGGTATCAACACCAACAGGTTTAGACTTGGTGCCATCTACAAAATACAAGGAAGTTCTCAGAGGTTTCCCAGCAAGGTTTGAGTGGAGTGTCTTGAGGTAAACTGGTAAGTAAACACTTGAACTTGAATAAAAGTGTATGCATTTAGTCTCCCAAAATTCAATGCCCCAGTCGAGGCCTTATGTTGGCCTAGAATTGGTTACTTCATGTTAATCGACAATGCTTCCTTGTTTTAGAGGTTAGACTGCATTAATCTCCCCTTCAAGGTTATTTTTCTCGAAAGCATCCAATTTAGAATCAGAAAATTCAAGATATACCACATAACACAAGCCAGAGAGATGGAATTGTTGTTGATTGCAACAAAACATTTCAACAAAAGCTTTCATTTTATTATATATTGTTTCAAGATAAAGATTTCTCTTGTCCTAAAACCAAATAGGTGGTTGAGGTGATATATTTGTAACAACTTAGGCTTTAAATGAACTAATATTTTAATTGTGAAAACTGCTTATAGTCAGATATCTACAAGGGCATGAAACCTAACACACTCTAGAATCCACTGCAATGTAATGGTGACTTCAAATAGTTTAGCTTTATGAAGGAGGTTCCCAAAATAATATATTTCAAGATCAACATTGCAAATGCCAATTTAGGTATCTCTCTTAAAAATATTTCATTTTATTATGAATATTTCAGTTAGCCTAGTAGGCTAGTTTGAGAGGAGTTCCTTGAGCTTCATGGAGGTGTCTTTGGGTTGATCTCGTGCACAAGCTGTCTCTGTTGTGTGGCTCAAATAATGTCCCTACTTGGTTGGGCACTGTAATCAGCACCAAATAGGTTTACACTGGGTGTCATCTGCAAAAGTCTAAGGAAGTTCTCAGAGGTCTCCCTACAAGGATTTCCTCGAAAAATAAAAGGAGAATGTATTTCAATAGTAGTGGGAAGAGAATGATTTGCGGTTGTAAGGTTATTCAACCCAACAACTACATTAGCATCAGAACTGAGAAACAAATTAGCAATGGTAATGGTTAACCTAGTGATCACCAATTCCACATTGCACGATTCCCCCCATTATTGCTTACTCCATATGTTTTAAATGCCACCACAAGAAGAGTATAGTTGTCAAGGAAAACAAATTACCCTTCGAGAGCTTCATGTTGCCACAAAGAGATCCCTACTATGATACTTCAAGATTTGTCAATACAAGTAATGTGCCTCATCTGGTTGAGTCCTCTTGAGGCTTGGAAAGGCTATATTTGTTTGGTTTTTCACTGTGAAGAGATAGTAGCTTGGGTTCTATTGTTATTTGGAACTTGGATGATTGCAAGGGCTACAACATATGTTCTATCATGGCATAATGACTTCTCATCAGAT
Source organism: Pinus taeda (assembly GCA_000404065.3). Taxonomy (NCBI): domain Eukaryota; kingdom Viridiplantae; phylum Streptophyta; class Pinopsida; order Pinales; family Pinaceae; genus Pinus; species Pinus taeda. Next base: position 126,836 of record APFE030814045.1, on the reverse strand, counting down.
TACATGTCTTAGCACTAATATCTACTTTGAGTTCAGTATCCAAGAATTTTGGAGCATCAAGGGTGTATTAACAAAATCATTAAACGATTGGTCGACTATTAGTGGGGACAAAATAGAAGCAATATTGCAAGGCCAAATTCTCACCTTTGTGTTGAAGTTAATCTAACATGGAATCTCTCTGAAATTTTCTAGCAAGTCTTGGGACAGATCCATATTCTAAAGGAATCTATCTTAACTTACTGATGCTTGCTCCACTTTCCTTTAACCAAATCATTTATCCAGGTAAACTGCTTCTATGGAAACAAATAAAGGAAAAATGAGAATGTCATGCAAATCTTCCTAGAATCCATGAATTCTACCCATGTATACAAGAAAATAAATATCCTCAAATTACCAATTGCCAAGACATTGCTCATGTTTGTATGGTAGGCATGTCTTCCCCATTTCCCTTACTAGGTGTTTCCATGGGAGATGAATCAAGAGAAGTGACAATTTTAAACTCCATGAGGTGATGACTTCCCATCTTATGTCGCAATTCATATTATGTGTTGTAATGTTGAAGGCACCCCAAAAAAATGAATTCAAGCTATCAATAAACATTGGGTCAAATATTCTTCTTTTGCAAGAAATCTAAGTGATGAGATTCTTAATGCAAAATGCCAAGGACAAAAAGCATGTGCAGTATCCCCTTCGTTGGTGTATTTCATTCTAGATAGTGGGTAAGGCTCGCTTACGAGATGTTCTTAAATGACAGCTTTTATTGCTAGAATAGTATGTGGTTTTTGCTATGTACACATCAAATGACTTGTTGGAATAACATGTTTGTGGGATTGGATGTACTAGTCCTTACCAATAGCTCAGTGAGTGGATCATCATGATTTAAATATTTGTTCACTGGACTGATCACTGAATTGAGGATAGAGCCAAAACTCTCAAGGCCATGGAAAGGAAAAATAGGAAACATTTGAACTCTATGTTGGAGATTTCATACATCAGACATTTTAGAAATCAATCTCAAGAAAAAACTATTGGAAACAGTGGGTTGCCATCGATGGTCTAGTCAACAAAGAATAATAGCTAGATTGTAAGTGCATATGGAGAGGCCTTATGTCATCTTCAGTAGTTGATCTAGACAATCTATCTTAGTGCAGGATATCATTAATGTCCAACCAATTATTTTTACCACAATGGTTATTTGAAATCCCAAGTGTATTGACAGCTCAAGTTTCACTTTCAGTTTTAAGAGTTATAATGTCAAAGGGACTAAAATCAAGAAAAGTTTCTACCAAGGACAATGACACTACAAAAAAATGTTTTCAACGTTTAAGATAAAAGCAAGTTTTTGAGAGAACCATGTATGATGACCTTTGAAGCCTATTCATAGCTAGTTACCTATGTCTTCTCTAATTCAAAGCATCTAGATCATGCCCTTAATTAGAGTAGTTAATTTAGCTATTAGTTTAATATATTTTAATTTACCAAAGAAAACCAACCCGAAACCAATATGGAAGTCACCATTTTTTTTTTGTATTATGTTAGCCCTCTCTGAGAGTCTGAAGTAATGAATAGGGTGCTTTCTTTCCATTCTGTGTCTCTGTTTTTCCTTGTGTGTGTCCTTATCACTAGTAATGATTGGTAAGGAGATCTTAGATCATCATCATCACAACTGAAAATCTTAGGAGGATAGTAGGGTGATGACAAAATATAGGAATAAAATAAAGGACATTTTTAAGTGCTAATACAAAGAATCTTTACTTAGAAGTGATGCTAATAGAAATGAAGCCAAGGAGCATGAGTTGTTGGAAGCTCTAAGAAGAATGGCTAAAAGATGATTAGTCATGTTTGAATGCATTACCTTGTGAATTCTACTTGATCGCTTGGTTTGTGCTTGACGAGGAACTCTTAAGCATGTGCCAAGGAGCCTTGGAAACAAAGTACAACAGGAGACCAATTACTTTGCTTAACGTCTCCTATAAGGAATTAACTAAATTCCTAGACAGCATAATAAAGTATATGGCTTTAGTACTTATTCAGCATGAGTGAACAGGGTTTTCTAAAGATTGATTCATCTTACAAATAACCTTATTACAGTCGGGAAATGCACAAAATCAGGAAGAAAATTGAATAAGAAATGTTTGTTTTTTTTTTCTTCTTCTGAAGATACAGTTTATTGACTTTAGTAGAGCTTATGACTTTAGTTTAAATCATTGATACATGCTCATGGTAATTATAAATAAGTATTTTTACTTGAACAATAAAAACTCTTTTATCAAAACCCTTAACCAAGGTTTGTGTTAAAGACTATCTACCAACGACAATTCAGCTGCAAATATCCAGGAGTGAAACATGTGCTCTAAATCCCTATTTACATGTGAAAGATGCATCAAGGTACCTTCTTCATGTTCCTCTAGTGGAAGGACAGAGCCCAGGTGTTCTTATTACTTGTGGTGAGAAGTTTTTGAATATTCATTTTGCTTCGATAACTTGCCCTCGCCTTAGCTCTAACAAAATTCCTAGAATAAGACATTTCCCCTGTGTATTTGAAAAGGTCAAATCCCCTCTTTGACCACAAAAAATCGTGGCTCTACATTCAGGCATTAAATCAGAAAGGGGTTTTGGCCTTTAGTTTGCATCAACTACGCGATCTTGAATTCCCTATCAACTACACAATCTTAAATGCCCTAGCTTCTACACCATAGCCTATTATTTCTCTATAGAGAATGCCACAGTAAACACACTATTATTTTTCAAATTTAATGAAATTTATTACTATGTATTTTCCAGTAAAGAATCAAAGATCTTCCAAAAATATTTTGGTGTCCAACCTGATTTAAAATGAATCTCTTCCCTTGACACGCCTGACCGCAGATGGAAATAACATCGAGAGGCCCTTTCACAAGCTACATAGTGGCAAGGGCCTTGGGTCCATTCTAAACTTTCCCTTATCATCGCATTAGACTAGCCTCAGGGGCTAGGACGGGCCAGTTGGAGCTGTGATTTTGGGAGTCAAAAGTCTTGCCGGAGAGAGATCGACTTCTTTCTGTTTAATTAACCTTGTCAGAGTTCAAAACTATAACGTCTCCATCATCTTTGTTGGATATAACACAGAGGAAAAGGTGTATTGACTCCATTCCGCTTTTCCGAATTCGAACACAACACCAGTTGAGAATGGTATGAATACAAAAGGTTTAGTGGGAGCCACAAGTTTCAGATGTTTCAGTTGCTAAGATTGGATGAAATTGATTGCATGAATTGGAGTTTTCGTAGAGTGGAGGGTGCACGCCAATAAATTAATTGCAAAAGCTAAGGGTTTCCATGGAGGGTATGGGAGGGAAACAATGTTGACTGTCATGCATTTGGCAGTCAGAGGAAGCAAAAGATAAAGAGACGGATTTTCCCTGCGAGTGGGTATATAAATTTTAAGAGGTTTGGAATTTTTCCAGATTCAGATTTTATTTTTATTTTGTACATTAAAAATATAAGTTTATTAATTATAAAATATTTTTAATAGTAAAGAATATATATATATATATATATATATTAATATATATATATATATATTAGATTTTTTTTTAAATAAAATTACAAATAATGAAGTTTTCAATATTTTTAGGAGATATTGCATTATTATTAAAGAGAAAAAAAAGAAGAGAGTTGTAATAAAAAAGAGTATTGTGTAAAGGTCATAATGATTGGGTTAGGAGGTAAGAAAATGATGAACAAGTGATGGGAGATTGTTTCAAAGGGGGGTGAGTTATGAGTTTTCGAACAACCTGTACCATCCCATGGTCTACCTCATAATTCAATTAAGACATATTTCAGATCTCATTAAAAAAATTAGATTTCAGAACCCAATATATCTTGTACTTTAAAAAATTTCCTAAGTCAGTAAATGATAAAACAAAGTATAAATGAAAATATATAATGTTATGATCTACCAGTGCGGGAATCGCTCATGTGTAGAGTAATAAAATTCCATAAACATTCTTCATAAGATGCACCTGTAATGTGTGAAATTTGTTTTACACTTGCTCCCAAAATTGGTCGCGCTACTACACTAACACTGCTTGCACTGCATCGTGCTTGCATTGACTACTTGCACTGTACATCTTGCACCGGGGATTTTACCAAAATAATAATTCGGATAGAACACAATTCTATATATGGGAAAAATATTTGCCTCAATATAGAAGAAAAATTTTATTCTCCATCCTTTTATGTTTCATGAGCATGCCGTCTAGATTGACTGCATCAAATTCTGTAATCAATTTATGAGGGAATAAGGAAGTGGGAAATGGGTGATTTTGATAATGGAAAGGAACATTACTAAAGGGATTCCAAGAACAATATCACGAAGGGGGATAAACGAGAATGCGATGTGGAAAAAATTCAGGGGAAACAGATGGATTTCACGAGATCAGGTAGGGTATTTTTCTTAGAAGAAAAAGTAGGGTAATTCATTGGGGATTTAGAAAAAGAAGAATAGTGGGCATTATGAAACGAGAAAATAGAAGAAAGGTAGAATTTTATCTTCAAGGTCTCCCTGCACTGGTGTCGGAAAAAGTAATTGCAGCGAAAATTAAACGTTTACTTGGATAAAAATTTCCATGCAATTTACCTCAAACTTGGGTAAGTGTTGGGTTCCTTAAAACTGCTTCTTCTTAGTGGCAGCCAACATATCTAAGAAATCAAGTAACATTCCATTTTTATTGAAATTTCAATCTTCCTGCCAGTATGTTAGTTTTTAGGTTGATCCTTCTACAATCATGTTAGTCAACTGATTTTCATAATTACAGGAAAAAACAAATTGTGTCATTTTTTCTTTATTATTATTATTATTATTTCTTAGTGAGGAAAAGAAGGAATCAAATCTTCATTAGGTTGGTGCTAACACCTACCAACTCTGTTTCTGATTTTTGTTGGACTTGCTGCATAAAATCTCCTTTAGTAACAGGCTAAAAGTGTACCTTCAATCTATGCCCATTTACCAAGAACACAAAATTACGTCCATCAATAGTTTTGATCTCTACCATTCCATTTTCAAACACTTTGACTACCTCATAGGGTCCCATCTAGCATGTATGGAATTTCCCTTTAAAATATTTGAATTTAGAATTGTAAAGGAGCACCCAATCACCAGGTTGGAATTGCTTCTTCTGGATGGACTTTTCATGCCATTTCTAGATGGACTTATTGAACGAAGATGTTCTTTTGAACAACATCCCTTCGGAATTCATCTAAATCATTCATTTGTAGAAGATCCTACTGTTGTGCTTCAAAGAGATCTAGCCCCAATTGAACTGCAGTCATGAAAGTCTTGATCTGGAATTCTATTGGCAAGAGGACTTGTTTCTCGTACACTAGCTCATATGGTGTGTGTCCTGTGTTGTTCCTCCAAGTGGTTCGGTATGCCCACAATGCTTCCAGTAATTTGTAAGCCCAATCCTTTTTGTGAATATTTACCATCTTTGTGAGGATGGACTCAATCACTTTGTTTGCGAACTCCACCTGACCATTTGCTTGCGGGTGATATGTGTAGATTTCATGTGTCATATTTTGTACTGCTCCATCACACCCTATACCATATTAGAAATAAATTGCAGTCCATTGTGAGAAACAATTTCTCTAGGCACACCAAATCTAGTAAAGATTTTAGTAAAAATAAAAACGACAACAACTCTTTCATTGGCAAAAGAAACAACTTTAGCTTCTACCCATTTTGTAACAAAATTTGTACAAACCAAAATATGCTTTTTATTTAATGATGTTGGATTTATTGGTCCTACAAAATCAATAGCCCATTTTTCAAAAGGATCAATCATAACCTGAGGACATAAAGGAATTTCATTGGTTTGATTGGGCTGATCGATTTTCTAACAGATATCACATCGCTTGAGATACTATTTGGCATCCTTAAACAAGGAAGGCCAAAAAGAGCCATTTCATGACACTTTGTATGCAGTCTACTTATCGGCGAAGTGACCCTCACAAGGTTCATGATAGGTAGATTTTAAAATATCAAACACTTCCTCCTCTCTTACACATCTACGGATAATGGGATTTGCTCCAATGTAAAAGAGGTCTCATTGAATCCAGGAATATGCAGTGATATACTATATGATATTCCACCTTTCATGAGTGGATAAGTGAGATGGTTATTTTCCAGTGACTAAATAGTTAGCTATGTTAGAAAACCATGGGGATTTTGTTGACACAACAAAAATATTAAACAAAGTCTTTTAGTAGAAATCACATGAGAGAATTTTTTTTTGGTTGGTGCATTTCAAACCAAGAAGTGTGGTTCATCATCAGGACCAGATGAAGAGGTAGACCATGGCAAAGGCTTAAATAGAGAGCAATGTAGAGACATAATTCCAAGTAACGGCTATATTTGAACAATAATGTTTAAATTATAATATTAATTTATTAATATATTAAAAACAAATATATTAAGTAACGACTATTTAAAGGCTAGTTTTTGAAAAATATTTAAATAGTGATATTATTTCATTAATTTATTAAAATATTAATAGGTAACGACTATATTAAACGACTAGTTTTTGAAAAATAATATTAAAAAACCAAATATTACTAGTTCTTGAAAAATAATATTAAATAATGATATTAGTTTATTAGTTTATTAGTTTATTAAAATATCAATATGTAATGGCTATATCAAATGGCTAGTTTTTGAAAAATATTTAAATAGTGATATTATTTCATTAATTTATTAAAATATTAATAGGTAACGACTATATTAAACGACTAGTTTTTGAAAAATAATATTAAAAAACCAAATATTACTAGTTCTTGAAAAATAATATTTAAATAATGATATTAGTTTATTAATTTGTTAAAATATTAATATGTAACGACTATATTAAATGGCTATTTTTTGAAAAATAATAATTAAATTGTGATATTAGCTTATTAATTTATTAAAAACAAATATTAATAAGTAACCACTATATTAAACAACTAGATTTTACAATAAATAAATAAATAATCAAAGTCAAACTTTAAAGGAGGACAACATAGGGACCCAACTTCTACTAATATTCCGACCATCATCTCTATTCAAATTATTGGGTCTTTTTTCAATTTCTAGGGCCTCCCTCAATTTATGATGATGAAAATGACTAACCTTAGCAATGACTTGGGCCTCCTCAATGCAGATGTGATGCTTAGATTTATCTGCATGTTCTGCCAAAGCAGAGGAGTGGGTCCTACCATGCTTGATGTCAGCAGCATGCTCACGAATCCTTTGATTAATCGAGCAACCAGTCTCACCAATGTAGGGAGTCCCATAAGAGCATGGTATAACGTAAGATTAATATTCTTGGGGTCCACTGGGTCTTTTACAGATCTGATGTTCATCAGGAAAATCATCATCAACAATAATTGCTTCATGAGGATTATTTAATCTTGAAATATAATCTACTACTACATTATATTTTCCTGGTTTATCAAGAATGGTAATATTAAATTCCTGTAACAATAATAACCACCAAGTCACTCTACTGATAGTTAATGGTTTATTCATAAAATATCTTATTGAAGAATGGTCAGTATGCACAAAGACTTCATGTCCTGTAATATACTGTCTGAATTTTTTAATGGAAAAAATTACAACCAAAAACTCTTTCTAAGTAACTATATAATTTAGTTCAGCGAGTGACAAATTTTTACTAATGAAATAAATAACATAAGATTGTTTTTCTTTTACTTGTCCTAAAGCTGCTCCAATAACAGTATCTGAGGCATCAAAGGAAATATGAAATGGTAGGGACCAGTTTGGTCATCTGAAAACTGGAGCCTATACTAGTTTTTCCTTCAATGTCTCAAAGGACTATTGGCAAGCTGTGGACTAAGAAAACCCACTATCTTTAGCCAAAATTCAGAAAAGGTGGGTAGCTATCCTTGAGAAATTCTCAATGAATCTCCTATAGTAGCCCGCATGTCCTAGAAAACCTATCACTTCCGTTTGCGTTTTGGGTATAGGAAGACTCAAAATAATTTCTATTTTTGCAAGGTCAACCTGGATACCTTTGTCAGAAATAAGATGGCCAAGAAACATCCTTGCCTTACACATTAATATGCATTTTTTATCACTCAAGGCGAGATGATATTCTTGGCAGCGAAGAAGCACTTTCTCTAGATTCTTGAGGGCTTCCTGAAATGAATCACCAAACAGAGAAAAGTCATCCATATAGATTTCCACACACTCAAGGTCAGCAAAAATGACCAAGACTGCCCTTTGAAAGGTAGTCGGGGCATTACATAGCCCAAAGAGAAGCATTTGGTAAGAAAATGTACCCCATGGACATTTTCAAGTGGTTTTGTCTTGATCCTTAGGTGCAATATATATTTGGTTATACCCACTAAAGCCATCTAGAAAAGAAAAATACTTCTTACTAGCAAGGGTATCAAGTACATGATTGATGAAACGAAGGGGGAAGTAATATTTGAGAGTGGCTTTGTTCAATTCTTTGTAGTTAATACAAATGCGTCATCTCCCATGTTTTTTTGAGACTAAGACCAACGGAGAGACCCACTGGCTATTAGTAATAGGATAGATAAAATCAACATCGAAGAGTTATTGTAATTCTTCCTTTGCAACATATCTTAGAGCTGGGTTCATTCACCTTTAGGGTTATCAGACAGGTCAGCCTCCATCCTGAATATAAATATGGCAGGTAAAAGTTTCAGGAGGGATGCCTTTCATATCTTCATAGCCCCATGCAAAGGAATCAAGATGGTTTCACAACAAATTCACAAGCTGCTCTTGCTGGGAAGAATCCAATTCTAAACTGATATGCAAGGATTTACCTAGACTAATATCAACAAGAGTGGTATCAGGCTCAAGAGTACACAGAGATATCAGTAGAGATGGTGACGAGGGAGGTAGAGAGTCATATCTTTCCTGAAAAACTAGACTCAAAATATGACCCAATGACTCAAAATTGGGCATGGTGTCTAGATTGTTCAAGAAGTCTTGAATCTCACCCTCCTCTGAGAACTCATCATTGTGGTGTACCAAGGAAATAGCCCGAGTCTCCTCATCACTATTGTAGTCTAACCATAAAGTGTCTCGGACCTCCTAAATAGATCTAGCGGTTGATACAAGGTGACCTTCTTCCTAGAATCTCCATGAGAAATATACATGTCACTAGAACAACATTCGATATAAGCATGGCCATAGCAAGCCATGGTCATACCAAGATCAAGGGATGTCCTCCCATAGGGTTCTTTGGCTGAAGCACAATGAAGTCTGCGGAGTATTCCCAAGAGTCTAGAGAAATGACCACATCATCCAACACCCCTTCTGGCTTGATTTTCGATCTATCTTCTAGTTCAAGAACAATGGGAGTAGGAGGAATATGGACCAATCCAATTCGATCCATGGTTTTCTTGGTCATAACTTTAATTGTTGCCCATAGGTCTATAAGTACATTGGACACAAGGACATCACTTATCTGAATAGAGACAACAAGGTTTCTAGGGTCAGTATATTTCTCCATGTGCATACAACCCGTCATTAACTCTCCTACTCTACCAACGAATTGAATGGTTTGAGGTTCTAATATTCTCCTTCCTGGCTTCTTGAGACAAAGTTCCCTAATGATTTTTGTGCAAATGGGGATCTTTTTAATAACTTGGAGGAAAGGTACCTTTATGAAAAGGTTTCTAAGCTCAGAAGCCAGGCTAGACTCAGGAATGGTGTCTTTCTTCTCCATAGCTAACCTCTCTGGATAGGGAGGTCACTTGGAAGAAGACGGAAAAGGCTCAGAAGGTACGGGGATAGGCTGGATGGTGTCATCTTTTTCATAATGGTCAAGTGTTTCCTCCCCACCTTTCTTGTTGATAAGCACCATAGGCTGATTTTGATTTTCCGAGGTTAATGTCTTCCCCGATCTCAATTAGAGGTCATTGACCGCTTTGTTATGGATCATCTGTACCACTTTGCTATTGGGGTTGGGTAAAGGTTGGGCAGGAAACTATGAAGTTTGAAATGACAGAGGTAAAGGAAATGGTGGCATTAACTGACTCAGTTGAGGTAATGATGGTTGTGGCATTGGGTAAGGTTCATATGTAGGAGGGTATGAATGCATAGGTGCAAGATAGCAATGGTGTGAATGATATGAATGGTTTGGCCCTCTCCATCCTTGTTGCGAAGATTGGGAGTTGTCCATAATGATATTGGTTCCCATGATGCCAATGTTGAGAGTGACTATTGTTAGGATAGGAATATGAATGTGCATTATAACCAAAAAATCATGGTGGAGGATTAGGAGCTATACTTGCACTTAGCTGAGGCAAGTTTCTTCGTGCTCCTATAACATGCAGTGATTCAACTTTAGGTTGTCCTCCTTCAAGTATAGATTTCAGCCTAGGTATGGAGGGACATTTTTTCATGGCATTGTTCTCCATACAAATTGCATATTTATTAGTTTCTTTAATATTGAGAGGACATTCTCTTAAAATATTCTTTCTTCTACATTTTGGACAAAAAATAGACAATGACTCTTGTTCCTCCACAAGCTTTTGCTGAAACTTCAAAGAATCTATTTGTTTACCAATAGTATTCCTTATTTCAATTTTCATATTGTCCATTTTGTTTTCTAATCCAATATTCATAGTGTCAGTAGATTTAGTTTTCTTATTTCTATTCTGAATTCCTTTACCGAATCTATATTGGTTCCTTGAGAATTTCCTGCACAAGTCGTAGATTTGATCAAAAGATTTTTGAACAATATCCCCTTGTCCTAACATATTTAGATTATTCGTAACATCATCAGTAAGCACCCGTAAGAAGAAGATTCTAATGGTACTTAGATCAAATTTATGCTTTGACCTTTGGAGGATGTACAGGAATATCTCCAAGTAGTCCTCTAGAGTCTCATCATCATTTTTCACAATAGTAAAGACTTAATATTGAATATCTCTAGCCTTACAATATTCTTGATATTTTTACAAGAACACTTACTTCACTTGTTCCCAAGAAGATATAGTGTTTCCTCCTAGTCCCATGAACTAGCGAAGTGCTGCGTCCTTGAGAGTTGCAGGAAGTAGCATTAACTTATGGGCATGAGATGAATAATCATAATTTCTACACAAAATATCAAACTCAAGTATGGGAGGGTTTGGATCTTCATGTACCTTACCATAGAAATGAGGAAGAGTTGATGGTGAAATATTTTTCATTTGTACTTGTGTATCAGGATCCACAATTGGGAATTCAAAAGTGGATTGTTCCTCAATTCTCTGATTTTCACCAGTTCCTTCTGCATGGTCCTCCCGATCTACCATTGTTGTTATTCCACATGAACTACCCTCATTAGGGTGAGAAGGTTAACTATGGGTTCTAATAGTCCCCTTCTTCCCTTTTGTAAGTTGTGTCACACCTAGACTACTGCTGGAAAAGCACAAGTGGATTATTCCTGCGTGATGAGTCTAGGTTTGTTTGGACTTTTTGCATGCAAAAGAAGGCCCAATATGAGATTTGGTTTCAAATTTATCAGTATTTCTTTGGCTACTAGTGGGCTTCGGACCCCTACCTCTTTTAGGAATACATTTCAAAAAATGGAAAAACAAAATTACCATAAAAATGCTACAACTTAAAAATAAACGGACACCTATAAATTCCTTCAAGAAAATAGAAGCACACTGCAGAAAAAAATAATAGCAGACCTACCCCTATTGCAAAAATGAAAAATTCTTACCAATTCAAATCGCCTTCCCGACAACGACGCCAAAATCTTAGGTGCAGGAATTGCACTGAAGTAAACTCCTCAACCCTTAATTGTCAACCTAGGGGTTTCGTAAACTTAGATACAAAGCATAGGCAATGCAAGAAGTGGTATGAAATTTTCCTATCCCTAATCCTACTTCTTAAATCAAATGTTACAAAATCAGACAAAAAATAATCTTAAAGACAATTGACACCAAAGCAATTCTAGTGTTGGAATGTAAAAGAATAATTTGCGAGGAAATCCAATAAAGGAACTTTCATACAGTTGGAAGCAATCTTAAGTGCTGAAATGAAATACTATGTTTATCTTCAATATAGATGGCTAACAGTTTAACAAGTGGGCCCTTGCAAAGATCTCTTTCCCAATTGATCTTCCTTCTACACCAAGTAGCCTATTCTTGTACTATTGTAATCTGCATGCACTAGTGCGGGTACATTACTTATGGGAAAAAGTATATTTTACCTTCTTTACTGAAGACTTATATTTTTATGGAGCTGCTCTAAGCCTCAAGCCTTAGAGCACTCTATTCCTATGACATGAGACTAACCCTTGCACTAAGACACAACTTCCTTCACCAATGTTTCTAACTTACTTTCGAAAGAATTAAAAGATGTGTTAAAAAGAATTGCAATTGCAAGCTAGATTCTGAGACAAATTACACATGAAAAAGAATGCTTTAATTAACTGAACTTTGCAATGAAAGTAAACTTCATAAAGCAAAAACAATTTGAAATAATCAAGCAGCAGTCAAAGTAATTTGCATGCATCAAATAACTTTTGACAATCACTTATAACATTTTTATCCCTTTTTCTTAAGTTATAAGAATGCAAGTATAAAGTATGGTGTTTGTAATAACGTCCTTCCTTAATTCATGTAAGCATTATTAGATCCTTCAGAAGTATAACTGTTAACATTGAGAATGATTACTTGAATTAAAAATATGTTTTCTTGCAAGAATAAATGAAATTATTAGCAGGAAAAGGAACATAACACTTGTTGTAAAGTAAATGAATAAACTAGAGTGTAGAAAACTACATGCACTGGTATAGGAAGAATAATCCTACATGACCCGAGCGAAAGAAAACTAAGACAAAAATTGCAAGAAACTAATTGCAGGAAGGAAATTGTAGGAAAGAAATTGTAAGAGAGAAATAAGCTTAGTTAAACTTCCAAACTATAGATCCATTCACGCTTGACTATGAAATGAATTTAACTCAGAACTTTTGAAATAAACAGAAGATAAATCCAAGCCACACAACTGCAAATGAATAAATGTTCACAGAAACTTTTTAAATGGTGAAAGCACAAGGGTAAACGAGTTGGGTTGGCTAGGCCCTAGCCAACTAGCTCGTTTGTTGTTTAGGAAATGAAACAGTTCAACAATTAATCACGGATGGAACAAAAGTTAAACAAAATGTGAAGAAAACATGGCACATTCCTTTTATTAACTTGATGATCAAATATACATGATAGTGCGAGTCCAACCCAGAACTGAGGGTAATACAAAATTACAAAGTAAAATTACAACTCAAAGATCACTCTTTTGTGTCTACCTACGGTCTACATAATATACAGTCTCCCAGCCTTAGCCATATTCTGCTAGTTATAGTCATTTCCTATTCAATCCTTTCCGTCGAATGGGCTAACAAATAACATTGCAAAACCGGCTAATGGGTTTAATAAAGCATGAACTTTGCTAGTCGTATATCATATTCTTGGAAAGTATCCTTGACTATATGCCACCAATGGCCATCCCTAGATAGTCCGCAACTGAACTAGGAGTCAAGGATAAAAAATGTCCACATGGAATATCACGGAGATCATAGAGCAACATCCTTGGCGGTGTAGGAATCTACTTGCACTGATCACGCTAAATAATGACTAACACTTAGTTCTTCAACTACTTTTAGGAAAGTTAAACATAAGTTAGAAGAGATACTAAAAGGTATGAAATCTATGTAATGTAATTAATAAAGTACTTAATAAATCTTAATTATGAAATACGAAGTATATGTAGGAATAGATGATTATCTTGGACTAGTGCAGGAATGATAGGGTTAAATAGAGATAAAACATAGGTTAAGGCTTATGGGAACAGGGTAAAAATAGATCAATTTGGGACACCAACACCATTTATGCTTACAGGTGATTAAATATCTTGTTCTAGTCAAAGTATATTGTATCATTGAAATCCCACTTCAATGCATGAAATATTTTGTATCCATCATTAAATATATCTTAGTATGTTGTGGTAACGGATATTATTTCCCTTGAAATATTAGTGACGATTTGTAGAAACAAGAAGTAGGTAGGTTGCAAAGAAAAATTCTTTTTTAAATTGAGTCACATTTAATATAAGGTGGGTGCCAAGCTCCCCCAATTGCTTCCATTTTGATTCGCTTTGAGATTCTATTGCTAATTTCTGCATATCATAAAAATTATAAGAACACAACAACTAACTGGATAAAAGTGCTCAGTAAGTAAATAAGCAATAAACAATAGTGTGCTTGTTTTTCAAAGGAAAACTTGTACACTCTTTAAAGTAGTAGCAAGTCACATTGATATATTGTTGTGAATGCATATTAAGGTTAGGTAGTGTTCATTTAACATACAATTATTGTTGGAATCAATGTTGTTTTTAAAATAGAAGGCAAATTTAAAAAAAAATGATGATGAAAAGTTGAGAACAAGGTTGGATATTTAGAGAATACAAAACCAAGCCAGCTACTTGATAGCTAGGAAATCTAAATCTAAAAATACAACAGTTTAACTAAAGATTACACATTACATAATATTCACTCGATAAAAGTATTTAGTGGCCCAATAAATCTGAATTTGAGAATTTTCCTCTAGATTTAGTCATGAGCTTAACCAGAAATTGTAAATTGGAAAACATGACAATCAAAATTTATAAAAAATAATACCACCATTTTAAAGTTACCCAACAATGTGTTCAACAATATTCATCAATAATCTAAAACAGTTATACGATAATGGATTATTATATAATTATAATATTATTAATCCTATATATTATCCTATCATATATAATATATATGGATACCCTATATATTATATATACCCTATACCCTATTATGTTATACCTATATTAGTATATTATGACCCTAATAGCTATTATTACCCTAGGTATCCCTAATATAGGCTCTCTATACTCATTCCTCAGCCTTTTCTCTATGCAAGTGTCTTAGTCGTTATGGTTTAGTGGGTGTTTCCTTCTCTGGTGTGTGGCACATGGCTTCCGGATTGTTGTTCTTGGTGTCTGTGTTTTGTTTCATTTCTTATCAGATCTGCTCTAGGTTATGCTTCCATGACAGCTCTATTGGTGGTCTTTTTCCATTTTCTCCAAGTTTTTATGTTAGGGTTTTTATCCATATTGTAATTTTTTAATGCTTTCCTTTTGGCTTTTGAAATATGCACTCTTGGGGATTTCTAAGGGTTCTTTTATGTAGGCATGTGTGCTTGGTTCTTTTTCAAGCTTGCTAGAGCATCTTAGGCTTTTCTTGCCAGTCAAACTATCTTCCGACAATATTATGTTCTTTCCAGTCATAGTACCTTCCAGCATTGTGAGATTGATGAGTGGATTCCCATTTTTTAGACTATATCTAGTGTTCCCTACAAGGTTTATTTGAGGGGCTCGTGTGCCCAATATCTTGATATCATTCATATCTCATTTGGGTTTATTCTGACACATATGATATATACAAGATTATGTAAACATTTATTTGTTCTAATAGAAAGTTATTGTTGTACTTTTCCTAATAAAAAAAAAACGTACATTATAACCAGCAAAATAACCATATGATGAGGTTTACCTATTAAATAGAATAAATACCTACATTTAAAACAATCATTCCTAAGGAAACATATATTATAACCCGCACAATAAACAAACAACAAGATTTACCTATTAAATAGCATAAATACCTACATTTAAAACAATCATTCCCAATGAAACATATTTGTCAACATTGGCAAATTGTGTAGGTGTAGATTCCATTAGGTGAATTTTTGCTTTTTTAAGTGGGAAGAGATTACAATATCTAGTGATTCTTACTAGATATTAAGATGATTTGATATAACAATTATTATTATTACATATTATATCCCAATACTATAATATAATATTATTACAATTATAGTATTAGTATCTCTCTTATATTATATCACTATATAATATAATATTAGATATTAGTATTACTAGTAATAGTAATACTGTGTTATCGGGAAAACTAGTGTCCATTCAAAGTTGCTAGTCCCACTAAGATGGGTAGCTATCTTAGAAACAAACAAACTAAAGTTACTTGTATTTCCCTTTATGAGAAGTAGATGAGAGAGAAGCAGAGAGTAACAACCTCAGTCTTCCGCTTATAGATCTTTGTTGCTCCTTCCTCGCTTGTCTCGCTTCAAAGAACACCTTTAGAGTGAAAGCAACATAATACCATCAAAGCATGGAGATCTACAATCATAAACAATATAGGATCAGATATATATTGACCATACAAATGCATACATCAACTCAGAGTCATACAAGAATATGGAGGAAAACTCGAATAGCTTTATTGATAGAAGTAGTAGAAGAGACGATTACAACCCATCGATCTAACCCAGCACCATCCTCCCAGCATGAAAAGCTAGATCACCCAACACTATGATGTTCCACAAAGAAACCAACAACACTTCCTTACAAGATGTAAAATTCCAGCCTCTGGATCTCTATGATGAGGGATCCATATATAGATGTTTGTAGGTGGGTGAGTTAGCTTCTAGGTTTTTTAATAGTGTCATTTCTCTGATAGTTCTCAATTCCACTTGGAGATTTCATGATCTCTTACTCATCCCTGTGCGAATTTAGAGAGGCAAGTGTCACAGGAGAAGTTTCTGGAAGATTACATGATCATCCACCTTGCAAACTGTCTCTACCATTTGTCTACACTCGCCCATTGCACCCCATAGAAGGGCTTTTCACTATGCATTGCACCCCCTGTGTGCATTAGGTAGGATGCATCGCACTTTGACCATGGAGCAGGTGAGATGGTCTAGTTTTGACCAGTTCTGAGTAGTTTTTCATGGAGAACTTCTGGGAGATGATGTAATCAACTGACCTTGTTCCTTTAGGGTATGAAACAACACTTTTAGGGACTTAGAAGCCCTTGGTTAATGGACATATAAGATTGGGGTTGTAGTGCCCAAATATTTCTATAACAGTTTCCCCCTAAAGCGTGAGGTTGTAAATCTTTTGATGTCGGGTGAAATGCTTTGTCATGAGGATCCGAAGTTTTTCCACACTGGAAGGTGACCTGTAATAAGATACAATACAATACATTATCTTCATAATATTTTCATGATCTAGCTGAGGCGGGCATTCCCATGCTCAGCTTTATAAATTCATTTCCATGTAGATAGGGCAGACAACCGTCTGTATGGCAGACTGATGATTCTGGTAGAGCTGTCATCCTTTGGCTTGGATGATTATTTGTGCAGCTATGATGTACATTTGATGTCTTTATTTTCCTGAATATATCGCAGCCCGGATGGATGAAATGAGATCCGAGGTCTTCTAACTCGTTCAATCTTCGCCCGAAGTACAAGTCAATCCATGTGAAAAGATGTTCTAAAGTCAAACATGGAAAGACATCCCCTGATTACCAGCCAATGATATAAGTTGTTAACAAGCGTGAGAGGAATCATCGATAATGATAATGACCCTCAAGGTACTGTAGTACAATTCAGGTGGTGTGAATACATGAGTCGATGTCAAACACAACGTAAAATCTTTTGGTCGAAGGCCATTGATGTTAACCTGTCGCCGGAAGTGAGAAACTTGCCATTGAGGCATGCAAGCTTCAAAGTACTGAAAGGGTTGTTCCTAAGTCAACTTCTTGGATAATGAGCTGATGTCAACTAGAAGTGACCCATCATAGGAGGGCCTTAATGAACACCACATCTACGACACAAAATGGAGCAAATGATTTTGTGGAGGTGAAAATGATCTGATGATACAAGGTTCAGGGTGGCGGTCATGAAAGAATGAAGGGTGAAGGTATTGCAACAGATGAGAAACAAGATGGGTTGGTGAATTCTCTGAGTGACTTCTCTTGAACATATCAGCGACATTGAAATGGATTGGTAGCGTCAACCCCAAAAATGGACCGTACAATGGACCAATGGTGATATGACCGGTGAACGAAATAACCCAACCCGACTCAATCATGGTGACGGAGTGAAAGTGTCATGTTCAAGAGCAACTTGCTACCAATAAAGTTTCTTCAAGTTTTCTTCCCAATTTTTCCCCAGTCATTGCTAACCAGTACCTCTTTATTTTTGTCAAGCTTGAGGAGGATAACATATGCTTGTTCTATAATTTGCCCTTCGGGCAAACCCGTCACTATGTTTTAACAAGCCTAGTGATAGTGAAACTCGTTCTTGCCTGCATGGACAAGTTTGTTGCTATTGTTTTAATGAGTTTAACGACAAGGATAACTCGGTCCTTTTCAATTTTATAGAGTCCGAAAAGAGATGGAAAGGAAACTCCAGTAGTCCTTTCTCATATAATCCTTTAAGTCTGAAAAAGTATAAAATAATACGGAAGGGATGATCCGGATTTAAACAGGAACGCAATAAAATACAGAGATAACCATATACACAAAGATGCAGCGGAAATAATGCTTCATTTCATTAATGGAAAATACCGAAAAATGCTTACAACCAGAATTGGAAAAACCAGCTAGGACGATGGTAGCTTATCTCTGAGAAGAGATGTGCGGCTACATGTCTCTGAACTGTTCCGAACTTGTGTTACAATGAGGCTCGAAGGCCTATTTATTATTGAGAACAATGGAAAACCCTTCACCTTCCAAAACCGACCCTTAGAAGATGAAACGCCAAATTGTGGGCCCCGTTTTGGGTAAATTGGTACATCAATTTCCCGGGGTCGTAACTTTGGCATACGATCTCGTTTGACGCGTATGATAGCTCGTTAGAAAGATCTATCCGAGAACTACCATTGTTGGAATGGGCAACATCGGTCCATGACCCATGTTGCCCCTGGATTCCCCAAAAAACGTCATTTAGGGCCTCAAACGCTTCGGAAGTAAAAGCCCGAAAAACTTGCATAAAAATAGTAATATTGTGCTACAATTTAGGAAACTGAAAAGACTGAAAGAGACAGTTGCGGGGGTCCAAATGGATAGGTGGGTGGCCACCAACATCCACCTGGATCATTCCTCCCCCCTTAGGAAGCAATGGTCCCCATTGCGTTGAGTTCCTCCATCTGCTGAACTTGTCCTGCAATCTCTGATGTGTCCAGTAATGGTGGAAGGCATGGTCGACGACTGTCCACATTGAACCGTTGGTGCAGGCGAAGGAATGGAGGAATGATGTGCTTCAAAGTATTGTTGCACGTAGCCTTGGTACTGTTGTAAGGACCATGTTGGAGTGGTCTGAGCTTCTGATGGGTTCTGGTAAGGCGTTCTTTCTGTCGATGCAACCATACTTTGTCGCCCACCTGAAACTTATGTGGTACCCCTGTGAGTGAGGAGAAGTTGTTCCTGTGTTCTGTCATGACTGTATCCCTCTGCTGCTGCTGCTGCATGGAGGAACCCTTAGCGGGGGTCATGGATGTGGCAACGATCTTCCCCTTGCTTTTGGAGTGAACCATACAGATGAATTTCCTGGTCTGTGAGATGAGCTTGCTGCCTTTCTTAGCAGTGATCAAAGATGTGGCGGTAGGTGGGGCTACCTCCGGTATCCTGTATGATGAATCACCCAGAGAAATAATGACAGCGCGAGGCCTTGACTCATACACAGCATGTCGCTTCCACAAGTATGGCTGTCCTAATAATACATCGCAAACATCCAGAGGTGTAACATCACACAATACCTCGTCTGTGAATGCTTTGATGCTGTAGGGAAGGCAGCACTGCTGGCGAACTTTCAGATCTCGTCCTTCATGAAGCCACCCGATACTGTACGGCTGCGGGTGTGGTGTAGTCGGTAGGCCCAACCGCTTCACGACCTCTGCTGAAATCAGGTTCTTTTGGCTTCGAATTTGCAGATCCAAAGTCTCGCTTCTTCTGTTTGAACTTCTGCTCGATTTTGACAGCATATCGGTATGCTGTGCCGAGTGAGGAGATGTCCAAGAACTCCATCTCTTCCTGTATGTATCTGTGTAGGTAGCCACGGTATTTGAGTACGAGATGCCGCTCAGAATCTTTGATACCCAACTGTGTGCGAAGGATGTGAAAGATGTTTGTGAACTCAGGCACATCTTGGTCCCGTCCTTGTCGCAGTGTGGTCCATCTGATGTATTTGTCCTCATAGCTTTTGACAGGGTAGTACTGCTCCTTGATGGCATCTCGGAAGTCATTCCAAGTGGGTGCGGCTGAAAATAATGAGCCTGTACTTTCATCCTCATCCTTTTGCTCGCAGTAGGTTTCCCACCAGTCCTTGACGTGGGGGGCTGCTTTGAGAAGAGCGAAAACAATCTTTTCCCGACTTGAAAATTCATGAACAGAGAAATACCCATCTAGCAGATTTAACCATTTATCTACGGCATCTGCGTCTATTTTACCCTCGAAGATGGGATTTCAAAATTAACTTGTACCTTAAAGGGCGTGGCGTTTCCAGAGTCGCTGCTGGAAGCCGATGCGTCACCTCTAGGTAGCCGCTGAAGGATCTGCGCAAAGCTATCCATCATCGCGTTCCTTTGCTGCTCGAGTGCTTCTTTGAGCAAGATTTTGATAGGATCTCCTGCGCCCTCGTCTTTCTTCTCATCCGCCATGGGAGGCCGTCGGGATTTGCGAGGCTGGTCTTGCAAAGGTTCGACCAGTTCAAGCCCTAACTCCTTATATCCTGACCTCGTCGGGAACATGCAAAGAAAAACCGAGAAAAAGCAGACCGCTCTGATACCACTGATCCGGATTTAAACAGGAACGCA